>CM053265.1:7641264-7762043 GCA_028583415.1 Protea cynaroides
GTACAAGCCTGCTTAGCCAAAATATAGGCTTCACATAATAACTCGTTTTTATTACAATATGTAAATAAAAAAAGAAACAACTAAGACAAAACAACTGGAGAGGGGTAAAATGCAAAGAAAAGTGTTGATTTGCATGCCCCAAGACATCTATGCCACTGCTGGAGAGTGCTCACGGCAGAATAAAGGTAATGTGGGGTAGTCTGAGGTGAAGGTGGTGGAGAGAATGATGTGGGTGCTAGTAGAGGAGGAATGAGGGTAGAGAGAAGGTAGCTGTAAGAGAGAGAGAGATGAAGAGGGGGTGGTGGTAGGGTGAGGATGAGTGAGGATGGTCTAGGGTGGCTCTGATACCATGTCGAATCAGAAAATGAGTGAGATTATGATCTCCTCACTCAGCCTTCTTATTTATAATGGTCATAATAAGCAAGATTACAAATATATCCCTAATGATAATAAAAGAAAAGAAAATAAAGGAAAAATTACAAATATGCCCTTGAACACATTTTACGACAATGATCAAAATACTTGGGGTTTGGAAATTATTAAATAGGCATTTATGCGCAGCTTGTTTTGGAGAGTTTGTCGTCAGTTTTCAGTTATGGCATGGAGGAATGTGGTAACTCAGAAACATATTTGAGCTCCCTGGTTTGAACCTATGGAAGATCCTAATAAAGTGCTGTTGAAGAATTTGGTAGGATGGTTGGCCTATAAGCTGGGGAATGGAAAGAACTTAAAGTTTTAGGAAGATGATCAGTTAGATGGTGGAAAGGTGGCCCCCCCGCCATGGAGAAAGAGATCAGATTTGATTAATGTATTTTGGTTAATAATGGCAATGTGTTTTTGTATTGTTTGTTTTCAAGGGATCTCCTTGATAGAGAAATGGAAGAAACTTCTTTCCTTTTAGAAAAGTTAAAATAAGAAATGAACAAATTAAAGCTAATTTAGGAGTATCTCGTATACATGATAAGTTGCAAGAAAGTTGTTTGAGGTGGTATGTGCAACGGGCTCTGGGTGATATGATAAGACTGGAGGAACTAAAAGCATCATTATCAAGGCATCACCTAGGCATCCAAGCAGTTTCCCAAGTGCTGGGCATGTGCATGCATTATTGTTTGAGCACTTTTTTTTTTTTTTTTTTTTTTTTTTTTTTTTTTTTTCTTCTTCTTTATAGGCTGTGTAGGTTGTTTCCATACAATTTCATGCATGGAACATCCATGACTATTGGAAAAATAAAAAGAAAGAAAGAAAAAAAATGAATGAAAGATCAAAGGGAGAAAGAGTGGACTAGAGAGCGAGAGTACAAGACTGACCTCCAAGCTTCTTCTTTTTCCTTCTTCTTCTCATGACTCCTCTGATCGGCTCAACATTAATTTTTTTCCCCTCTTTTTTCTTCTTCTTTTGTTTCGTCATTGTCGTCTTTTTTTTCATCATTTTATTCTCTTATTCTTCTCCAACTCCAATCAATTTCCATATTCATTTTTTTCTGTTTCATCTTCTTCTTTTGTTTTTCATTGGATGGGGTTGAGGCCCAGAATATTTTTTTTTTTAATTGTCAGATTTGTTTGTGTAGCCTATTTTAACAATTTTATACCTATTTCTTACATTAGTTTTAAAAAAAATCTAAAATGATAATATGTGGTGTGGACCTAAGTTTACTAGTCTATGCGGAGTCCTGGACTGTGTCCAGAACTAAGTAGTCAACACTTATTTATGACTAATATTATTTAAGTAATGTTTTACATAAGATATTATTCATAAATAAGCAAACACCTCCATTTGAATCCAATAAAAATAGTATAAAATTCAAATTCTGAAAGGATAAATAGTCAACCCTCCCGGTTAAGAACAAAAACCGGATTTTTGGGTGTGGGGGTGATTTTCAATTTCCAAATGCTAGGTTCTTTTCTTAAATATAAAAGTTTCCATAAATCTTATTAATGTAAAGTATCACTAAAAACTAAGAATACGTCAAAATAATCTCTTACTTTGATGCCCAAAAAAGTATTTTCATTTAGGACAACTTCAAACAACATTTGCGTATTCCAAACAATGTTTGACTAGAGACCTCATTCAATATGACACGGATTTAAGCAATCTTGGATTTGGAGCAAAGCTAGCATAATCAACTTTCTAACAAATCCGAGATTGCTTGAATCCGAGTTATAGTGAAGGAGTTACACTCCAGTCAAACCTTGTTCGGCATACGCAAATGTTGTTTAAAGTCATCTGAATTGAAATAATTTTTCGGACATCAAAGCAAGAGATTATTTTGGCACATTCTTGGTTTTTAGTAGTGCATGCTCCGGAGGAGATTGACGCTTCCTCGAGTCAGTTTAGATAGAAAGGGGAGGGCCTGCTGTGAAGACTGCATCTCGGGATTTTGCTTTATTTACTATAATAAGATTTATGAAATTTTTAGATTCGGGAAAAAGCCTAGCTTTGGAAGTTGAAAATTGCCTCCGCACCTAAAATCCGGTTTTTCTTCTTGAACTCGAGGGTTGACTTTTTATCCTTTTGGAATTTGAATTTTATATTATTTTTATTGGATTCAAATAGGGGGTGTTTGCTTATTTATGAATAATATCTTAAGTAAATGAAATATAAATTAAAGAAATAAATAAGTGTTTCCTAATAAGTGTTGTTCCTGGCTTTAAAGTCCAAACCTAGTCGACTTCAGGTTGAAACCTATCGAAATAGATAGGTTTCAATCGAAACCTAGCATTTTATATAAGGGTGTGGACCAAAACCAAGTAAAAACCAGGTTCTAGACGAAGTTTCAACCGAAACCTGGTATTTTTTGGGTTCGAGCCTTGGAGTCCTGCTGGGCCAGCTAAAACCGAGTCGTGCTGGTCAAAACCAGTGGTTTCGATCGGCACCTCGAACTATGGGGATCATTAATAAGGGGCCCACAAACTCCATTATGGACAACTTAAGCAATATTACTGTGGAGCCCATTAATAAGCGTTTGTAGATGTTTTGGGCTTTGAAGGTCTATGAGCTCATTTTTTTTATATCCTCTCAAAGCCATACATTAAAAAAAAAAAAAAAAAAAAACCTAACACTAGGGCACCTAGTCCGGTGCCTAATCACCTAAACGCTCAGGTGGCCCTCCAATGCCTTGGGTCGCTTTGTTGCCGTGACAACTATGACTAAAAGAATCAGGGGTATGCCTAAAATGACTCTAGGAGAAGTGATGCGGAAAAACATGCATTGCTTAGGACTATTAAATTGTATGGCTTTGAATAGAGTCGATTGGAGAAAGAAGATCCATGTACCTGACCCCATTTAGTTGGAATAAGGCTGGGTTGAGTTGAGTTGTTGAATGAGGATGCTAGGCTTTTTGGAAGGAAGGAGCAAGAGTGATATCTCCAATGGAGACTACTATGAAGTTTTCACTGAAGCAGCAGTGTGATTTGGATCAAGATGCATTCCGCTTATGAATGACTGTTGAATGCCTCTTGATCCACATCAGAATAACAGTAATAGATTGGAATTCAGAGTTAATAAAAATACAAAACACTAGATTGATGTTCGTTTAGCCTTCCAAATGTCATTTATTTACTGCATATGTGGTTATATGATCCATCAGTTTAGTAGGTATTTTCTTTTTAAACTATGCAATCCTCTCCCGACGTGAAGGCATCATTGCCATAAATTCCGTTCAATTGATCTTTTGATGAGTTGGCGATTGAAGTAGGTCAGCTGGAAACTATTACACTTGGCCCAGAATTAGCTTTTTTTTTTTTTTCCTGATAAAATGAGCTAGTTATGCTTTCCTCACTTCTATTTTTGAGAACAGGGTTGGTTTGTAATTCCACATTTGCTACGTCATTGTGGGCTAAATTTTCTTCAAAACTAGACTCTAGTGATCCTTTACTGTTATAATGATGATAAAATTTGCCTTCCCTCTTCATGGCTAATGTTGAGTTGAAATTTGCAGTAACTGCAACTCTATTAAATTTTGTGAGGATGTTCCGGAGAGCACATGATGAGAACTGTAAGCAAGCTGAGCTGGAGAGGAAGAAAGCCCAGAAAGAGGCCGAAATGGAGAAGGCTAAGGGCATTAACCTGACAAAGAAAACATCAAAATAGCTCCATTTGTTTCTCTATAGCTCCACCCAGACACCCAAGTTCCCCCATGCAGCTGTCGGGGGATGTCAATAGAAACATACAACAGCGAAGTTCAACTACTTCAAACTGGGCCTAACCTTCGTTTTTTCACAAATGTTGCAATGGTAAGCTTTCTAAAATGGCATGTGGCTGGTTCCACCTAGAAGAGATGCAAAGCTATGAATTGATCAACTGCTAGTACCAAACTTATCCATTACTCTGATCTAGAGATTCAAGATTAATATGAAAAGGTTGAGACCTTATGAATAATTAGATGATTGTAATCTGGAAGCTCGACCACACTCTAAGAAGCATGTTGTCCAAACCCTGAACCATCTGATCCAGGGAGTTGATGTTCTTAATCCTGGTGGGGAAAAGTTGGTGGAGAAAATCCAACCTTGAGGCTGCATGTGACAGACATTTCCAGATAGAGATCACCCCGATGCATTGACAGTTGTGCTCTTTTGTGTCAAAGACTCAAGGTAGCCAATTGTCTTCTTGCACCAAATGTCCCTGGATCGAGATCCAAGGGCTTAGTTTTTTATTACACGCTTGTTGAGAGTGTGGTCAAGCTTTTTGCAACAGTATACTTTTCCCTCAAGTCTGGTTCCCATAGTGGGATCGGTCAAATGAGGCTCTTGCCCCACTTTTTTATTTTGTACATGATTTTAGTCAACTATTCTCTTCTTTTGGCAGGTATTTCGGGGAACCAGTGCTGATGTCATTGCATTGTAAAGCACAAGTCTGGGATGTATCTATGAACAGTGTACATAGCTCTAACCCTACTAACAATTGATTCTTTTTTCGTGTAACATAGAAGGTAGTTTTCTTTTTCTTTTTTGTTGAGATTTTGACAGGAGCAACATCACAAAGATTTTGTATAGAAGTTGAGAAATTAAAGGAAAAAATGAGAAGGCAGCATTCTTACTGTAAGTGTAATATAACCACATGTAGGTTGTGTGAGTTGAGAACCCTTTTTTCCTGTTGTTCCACTCACCATTTGTTAGAACATTTCTCATTTCTCAATAAGAAATATATCTCTTTGAGTCAAATCTTTCAGGAGCTGTATTTGTTTCCGTTGCAGAATGCTGAACTGCTCTCGTGTAAGGTGGAAATGTGGTATATTCACATATGTAGTTTGTCACCAATATTGATTATAGATTGTATAAAAGCAGGAGTGAATGATCTAGATAATAGTTTTTAAAACTTTAGTAGCTGAGAAATCAACGCAAATTCTTCTTTAAGGATCCTAGTTCTGTTTTATACTTAAGACTTTATTTGTTGTTTAACGAGTTAAAATTAGAATGTAACTTTTGAGTTATATTTATGCTTACACAATAATATCTGAAACTATTTTATAATATTTTTATTCGTATGAGTGGTGCCTCATGAGCATTTAGTAAAGACCAATGCTGCGAAACTTGAGCCAACCATGAACCCATAAGTGAGTCAAGGTACCCAATAAACCATTTTGCGGATTAACCCTCTTGTCACAAATATGGCTGGCCCATTTTGGGAATTGAACCAAGAGCTTCATCAGAATCAAAGCTGCGTGAGCCAGCTGAAGGATCAAATAGGGTTTGAGCCAGAGTACACTGGACCCACCCATTTGAACCCTATGCATCATATATAAATTCTACGATTTTTTTTTTAACTTTTAAATTTACATCATAACCCTATGCTCCATATTTAAATTCTACGAAATTGCTATTTTAGTTAGTTTTAGTGTGTGTGTGTGTGTGTTTTGTTACCACCCTTTGTGTGTGTGCTACCACCCTTTGGTTATCACATTGGGCATAATGTTGTTTTGCTGATTTCCATTGTTTCTTTTTTTATCAGGAAGCCAGGATTATTTTTATTCCTTCATACTTGTCATGTAAATTAAGTGTGTGTGTGTGGTATTCTATTTTTTGGGTGATACCACCCTCTGGTTATAACATTTGGCATAGTGTTGTTTTGCTGATTTTCATTGTATCTTTTTTTTTAATCAGGAAACCCAGGAATATTTTATAATTTTTATTCCTTCATATTTGACTTGTCATGTAAATTAGATGAAAATTTCTTGTTTAAACTAAGAATATTGACAAGGCCCTAGGCATTCATAAAATAATGAACTGTTGATTCATTTATCATATTAATTTCTAGTCTTACCTTCTTTATTTTTTTAATTTCTAGTTTTACCTTCTTCTTTTTTCTTCTTCAAAAGTGTGTGTGTTATTCTTTTTTTTTTTGGGTGTTATCACCCTTAGGGCATTACAAGGAAAGTTCCCCCGGTCCAAAAGAAGAAGAAGAAGAAGAAAAAGGAGGAGGAGGAGGAGGAGGATTCAATCCCAAACCTGTAACAAGGCTAAGTATACCAACTGTGCTAGTCAGCACATTGTTGTTTTAAGATAGATTGATGGATTTCTGTCTTGTTTAATCATTTCTAGAAACACAATGAGATTTTCAGTGTGTGACATAAGTTATGAATCATATTTTTGTATGGGAAAGGGTTTCATGCACGGGAGGTTCCTCCATCGTGTTTATATTGAAGATGATCATTAGGCCCATCTGAGCCATGGTTCAAGTACTCGGAATTGAGAATGGGATCAGCACGAATCAGCCAAGATCAGTGTAAAAAACCTTAGAATTGGCTTCATGCGTGTCTAGCACAACTTTGAATTGGGTGTGATACGAGATTGGTCCTGGCCGATTCGTGCTCGAGTCCTAAAACAATTATCTTACCACATATAATATGGGCTGTGCACATTCATGGCCATATTTATGTACTTTTGTAAAGTTTTCAATTTGGAGGTTTGAACTGGTAAGTGGAGAGACTCTCCATGTATAGGGATCCAAGATTTCAATCTCATTAGTAATGTAAGACTCTTCCCAACACGCCCCTTCACATATAGCCCTATCGTTGGGTGGCGTATATGTGGTAATATATGTGGCAATACATGACATTTTTTAGGTGACTGGTCCCTCTTTTTGGGTGACGTGTAATCCCTCTATTTAGATGACCATAGTCATTTTTTTGTGCATCTGGCGTCCCTGTTTCAGTGATTGGGCTTCCTTTTAGGGTTACTATGAGAAGGAACCTAGAGCTCTGATACATATCGTGTCAAGTTTCTAACTTAAATGGTCCAACTAGTAGGTGGAGGGACTCTATATAAGGACCCGAGATTCCAATCTCATTAACAATGTGAGACTATTCTCAATAACTTTTGCCTTTTGTATTAGAGTTTTAGACTCTAGAATTGGCTTCATGTGAGAATCGGCCTTGCATGTCTTTGAATCAAGTGTGATATGGGATTGGCCCCGGCCGATTTGTGCCAAAGTGTTAAAACCATGATTTAATTGCGTTTAATACAGGCCATGCACAGCCATGGCCGTATATATATACTTTGGGCTTGGATCGTTTGTAGCGGTGCAACACCTGCAACTACATCCGACCCATTGGAATGCATCGATGTACATGTGGATGCATCCTCAACGGTCCAGATGCAGCTGCAGAGGCTGCACGGCTGTAGAAAATCCAAGTACATAAACTTTTGCCTTTTGTGTCTTACAACTTAAAGTTACCGTCTCATTGTGGTGTGTCAATTCAGTAGAGGGCGACCATCTGAGTCCCATTTGTCTCCAATTATTGGAGGCTCCAATCGCCAATCCAGCAATTGGAGTTAACTGGGTGCGTCTGGTTAACTGCAACTGTTGGATGAGCGATTGGAGCCTCCAATAATTGGAGACGATTTCAACCCCTACCATCTGATCTTGTTGAAGCATTAGAGTGGAACTTTAAGCATTTGACAATTGGTTTGATTTCCTATTCATGGTAGATCCAAAGATGGGAACAATAATAGTTGGGAGAAATTTTCTTAGGTTCTGATTGGTTGCAAGGGAGCTAAAGAAAGAGAAAATGAAAATTTTAAACTTAAAAATAAAAATTTTGTACTATTATATGGGTAACTAATTCCAACTCATTTTTTATTTGAATATTAACTTTCATTTTACTTTGCATCCTAATCTCTTGCATTGAAAAAATAAAATAAAGGTTACATCTAAAGAAGTAACATTATTGAATTTGGTTTGAAAATTAAGTAATTTATACAATCATGTCGGTAATGATTATAAAAATTTTCATTTTAGGTGTGAAAATTTTCATTTCCCTCCCCTTTGATTTCCCTTGCAACCAAACAGAGCCTTAATGAAGAAAATATTTAGGTAAATTGAAATGGAGGTTATGGGGTTGTGATATTTAAGAGCGATAAAAAAAAATTTAAGAGAAAAAGATGGTTGCCTTCCCTGTACTATGCCTCAAGGACAAATGCCCTCAAAAGTCTTTGAAAAAGACAAGTACCTTCCCTAGAAACACTATTAAGATACAAATAAACCCACACCGTTAAGAATATTCCATTAGATACTCAAGGTGAGAGATCAATTTTATTTTAATGACCAAATTAACTCTTTACAACGGTGATTAACTTTTACTCAAAATATAAAACAAAACAAAACAAAACAAAACGAAAAGAAGGAGTGACGGAGATCTCTTGGGTAGCTATAACATGACGGAGATGGTGGCGGTGGGAAACTAAAATCAGACGGAGTGACGGAGACAATGGCGGTGGGCTATCTCTTGACCTTCACTTCTATGTTTATTTAACCCCGACTTCTTCCCCCATATCGAAAGAGAAAGAGAGAATTGTTAGAAATTATTGTACTTAGGGTTTAAACCAAACCCATTATCCATCCATACAATTACCATAGAACACAATAGAGAAGCCATTAACTATGAATAATAAAGACATACTTGTTTATGAAGAGAGTGATTCCCATACGCTCCAAGCTTTGATCGAAATCCCTCGATTACAGTCTTCCACAGCCTCCAGAGGATATCTTGATGTTTATTGCTAATGGGTGCAGAGAGAACTGATTAACTGTGACTATGGGGACTCTAACCCAGTATTTATAGAATACTGCTATAACACTAAAACATTTCCCACAATAGAATTAGAGTTACCGAACCTATTTTATACCATATGACAAATCAAACCAAATCGGTTCTATCGTGTTCATTGGAGTCCCACTGAATTGACTAGTTTAGGTAATTAATTAAGCTCACATAAATCTAACAATCTCTCACTTGAGTTATATTAATTACAAAACCACCGTCAACCAGTATAGCCATGGAATCCAACACACTATAACGTCACTAACTTTGAAACATCCATCAAGCTTCCCAATGTGAGCAACAACGAATAATACACCTCAACATATGGTGTATAAACTTCTGTCAGCCACAACAGAGGTCTACTCAATACATGAATCGTCTGAGATAATGCATAAAAGTAAATTCTCTTACAAGTCCAAACTTGATTAAAGAACCTTAATCAAAGTGTCTCAAAACCTTTATGGGAAATTAAAACATGATATTTAAATAATTCAGAAATATAATACCATACCTTGACTAGATATCGCATTTAATCTTTGATATTATCCTCTCATGGCAAACCACCTCTAGCTTGGATTAATATCGCACTTTGACTTACCGTCATTATTTGTATGGTTGAATATCGTCTCTTATCTTGATTGAATACTGCCTTATATCTGATTGAATACTGCCTTGTTCGTAATTTGGTTAAATACTGCCTAGTGTCCGACTAAATACTGCCTGATTTATCTTTGGTTAAATATAATCTGGTTTATCTTTGACATGTCAAACACATAACTATGTATGTAAAATAACAATAATGTAAATACTAATGTAAACAAAATCATAGTTACAAAAACTGTACCCATTAAACCATGAGTAATACAATCAAACACAGTAAGCAATGTGAAAACACAAGTATAAATATAAAGAGTCTCCCACTGATTAAGCATATCTAGAGACTCCCAATGATTCCTAGATCTTTGGCCACTTAAGCCTCTACTAAAATTAATTGTTTTCAATCATTTCTATATTGGATATATTGTGCCTTGAAGACTCACACTGATAAAATCTTCGTCAGAGAATCTACAACGATATAAAATCTTTTGACATTTTCCTTACTTGAAGAGATTTGATCTCTATTATACTTTTAAATATTAGATTTCTTATTATTCTTTGAAAAGAATACAGTTGAACCACTGTCACAACACATCTCAATAGGTTTAGAAGTAGAGTCTACAACCTCCAAATCAGAGAAGAAATTTTCACACCAGATACCTTGCTTGTTATCTTTATATAGAGTTACAAAACCTTATCACCATAACAATGAACATTGAGGTTGATTTTCTATCATCAATGCAAACATTAAAATTGCATCAAAATAGCCTAGAGTGTTACTACTTTCATAAATGAACATGCAATCTTTAGTCTTCTGCATATACCGCTTGATCTTTCTTTTCCCCGTTGTCCAGTAAGCTATATTAGCATCTAACTGAAAACGTCTCATAACATTCATTGAAAATGCTACATAAAATGATTACAACCTTGAGCATATATCAAGCTCCTTATTGCATTGCAGATGCTCACACTCAATATCATTTCTTGTATACAATTCTGTCAATTTTTCTCCTTTACCGATTTAAGTCTCCGTAACTTAATGGTTATACATGCATACTAAATAGTTCGAAAATAATATTTATACTTTGAGACAAATCCAGGATTTTACCTTTTCTGTTATTAGCAAACTCAATAGCAGGTACAAAAGTATTTACTCACATATTTTTTTTACATCTCGAAGTTATCAAACAGAAAAATATTGGTTTCAACTAGTAAACCAAATCACTATAAGCCAGTGATTAACCATCAACATACATGACTAGGAAGTGAACCTACTACCACTGACCTATAGATATATACATTGGTCAATGACAATCTCAACAAAATTGAAAGAAGATACAACCCTGTCAAACTTTAAATATCATTATCTGGATACCTATTTAATCCACAGATGGTTTTATAAGTCTACAAAACATATCTTCTTTATCCTCACCACAAAACCTTATGATTAAAGTATATAAACATCTTCTTCTAAATTTTTCTTTGATCAAAATGATCTTTATATCTATTTGATGCAACTCCAAAACAAAATGCACAACTATGACCTCAAAAATTTGAAGTTCTCTTTCTCTTCTCTTTGTGTGATATTTCACTTTGCTATAAGTCTTACTTTACAGCAATCAATTCTCCCACTGAAATCACATATTTCTTTTGTATACCTATTTTTAGCTTATGAGTACACCACTCATTGACAAAAACATAAAATTCAAGTCTCGTTATTATTCATAGACAACAACACATCTTTTATGATCATTAAACATTTAAGAGCAATTTCATTACTAACAACTTGTTTAAAATCATTGAAATTTTTATTTTTATCCATCACCAAAAATATCTATTTTGAAGTACAACGTGTGATTGGATGAAATCATAGATCTATATGGTGTAGTATATCTCTTCATTGTCTTATCTAGCTCTGGTACTATGGTTGAAGCATCGATCTTAATAAATATTTCTATAATCATTTCATTACACTCTTTTTAGTATCTCAACTGGTTGCCTCACATTCATTTTCATGTGGTATCATCAAACTTTAAGTTTCTTGGGTCTATTTTGACATCCCATAATATGACAACTAAATGTCCTAAAATAATCATTCCTACGAGTTTTATGAAATCATGTCAACTCTACAGTTTCAAACAAGATGATAACTTAAATTGGAACTGACTAATTAACACTTTATTAATAATATAAGCTGCAATATCAATTCTTTTCCTACAGGATTAATATATTCTCAAGATTTTACAAACACTTATTCAAATTTATCAGGATTAGACCAATATCACATGATTTCCCATAACTCTCTCATTCAAATCCAATATTTTTAATTCCTTTAATAAATATTTTTCATCTTAATTTTCATTATTTGAAAAAACACCCATAGACTAAACTGTGATAAGAAGTCCTAGATTAAATCTCAATGTCCACCAAGTCTAATAAATCCTTGTTATGAATAACCTTCACTACTTTAATCTTGTCATCTTCTCTTTTAATTAATTCTCACATATATACATAAATAAACCTTAGAACGAGAATTTCAGAATATTATTTTTTTAATATTTCTTTGGACAATAGTCCTAAACCTTTATGACCAGGGCAGGAGATAATAATATATAGTTTAACTTCTAAAGATAAATAATCTAAAAAGAATAAATTAAAGGTTTTGATATTCCTATGAGCTCAGACTACGATTAATGCTTAAGTGTTCAATCTATCGCACCTTCTTGCTCAGAAATTTTATAATGTTTATTCATTTTTTACTTAAGCCTGTCCAGCTTTAATTTTTTTTCTTTACATGTCTCTTCTAGGTCATACTACAAGAATTTCATTGTACTTAGATCCATTTTATCTTACAGTTTCTTAATGTCTAATTCTTTGTCATAAAGTTTCTAAATATTCTATGGAAAAATATTTTTCTTTCAGTGGGTTCTCTATCCCTTTTGCAACTTGTCTTTGTCTAGATATATATTATTTACTATGACATTGGCATTCATATTTTTTTCCTTTTCTTGAACTTCTATCCTTAGTTCTATATTTTGAGTACTATAGGTCACCAAGATCTGACTATACAGTTCTTGTGAGGAAGTGAAAAGTCTAAAACGTCACCTACATAGGTTTTAATGAACCTACAAATATTCACTTATCCTTGAGCTTATCATTAATAGTTAACAGCTCTACTTTATATTTCCTCACATTTCCAATGTCACCTATTATCATCATAAACTGGATTGATGGACTTGAGTAATAAAACATTTTTTCGTCCTTTCTTGAAATATCAAACATTTCTTTGGATTTCACAGGAAATATCATTTTCCAATGTTCATCATTTAAACATTGCCTTACTTCATCTTAGAGACTGAACGTCCTAAGAATCAGAATACAATTTTCTGTTGAGTACATCTAGGTTAAACAGTCCTATACTAGTTTTTAATTTCCATGTCAATTGATAAAACTGGTTGTCAATGACAGACATCTTAAGGTATTTAATCATTATATATCTACAACTATATTACAATATAAATAATTACAAGTCTACGATTAATACCAAATAAAATTAGCTAGTAAGAATATATATACATAACATGTGCAAATCAATTTACATCTTTGAAAAGTTAACCGAACTACACACACATCCTTTGGGACAATATATGCACTGGTCATTGCGATAGTTGTGCAATAACTGCGAAGAGATAATGACTCTCGAAGATTTCACCACCTTTGGGTGGATGAAACCCCCTAAAGCCAAAATCCTTCAACCATGTGCATGAGTTCTTTATATTCGTGGACAGTGTCGTTCTTTAGGCAACGCCACCTTTGGGTGGACAGTGTCGTTCTTTGCTGCATCCATAAAAATGAGAATTTGTATCAGTGTCACTTTTGGGTGAAAATTATACTTCTTTACTGTAGTTTGTAAATGCATAAATATTAGATTTGTACATATTATAATAGAATTCAAGTGTGCCACTTTGGTGGTCACCACAAAATTCTTATACAATAGTTATAAATCTTAATTTGAATAAACTTAGACAATGTCACCTTTGGGTGAACACCATCAAACTGAAGCATTTACAAACACAAACCCTTGAATTTGAACACATCATAATAAAACAAGGTTGCCACTTTGGTGGTCACACCAAGTTCCACCATGATATGAACAAATCACAACTTGCAGCTCATGTGGGATATTTATTTAACCATGAATGCTTTAAAATACAACTGTACAAGTTTAAACATTCATATTAACATGCACATTAGCTTAATCAATCAATTTTGTACAATAATTTTAAGAAAAATCAACAAAAACATTGCAAATTAAGTTCATATAGGATATTTTTCCATAATAACATGTTTTTAAACGCTTCAAAATGTACCAAAATATATATCAGATTGAAGAGCATTAAAAATGGAGTCCAACGAAATTAATCAGAGGTCAATCCGACCTTCCTAACTCCCAAAATCACATTTTAATGTCCTTTTCCTTAAAAAAAATAAAAACCAAACAGGCCCTTCAGAAACCTTATTAGGGTTGGTTCGATTTAGTTCGGCATGGGTTGGTCTGATTCGGTTTGTCTAGGTTCGGTCCGGATCGGTTCAAACTGAACCGAATATATCCCCCTTTTTTTTCTTTTTTTTTTTAATTATCACTTTGGCCCAAATCGAACCACATGGCCTGGGGCTAACCGAACCACAGTCTGGACCAACGGTTCAACCACCGGGTTACCTCTTTATATATTCGGGTTTTTGGGTCAAAAATCCGGGTGTCCGGGTCAAGTATATGGGGCAATGGGTTGGGTCTCGGGGCTCGTCTACTCAGGTCGTTGACCGATTAGTGGGTCGGTCCATGGGTCAATCAACGGGGTCGTTGACTGGGTAATTATGTCACACGTGTTAACCCACACTTGTGCCATGGATCTGGTCATGGATCAGTTCTTGGGCCCGATCAGTCTGGATCGGGTTGACCCGTCCAGAGTTGACTCCGATTTATGTATTAGGGATATCGATTCATCGCCGGGTCAACTCGGTGATGAATCGACGCAGTTAGAAAACCTTTTTTTTTTTCTTTCCCCCGCGAGTGAGATCCACTCGTGGATACCATAGGCGAGTGGTTGCGCGTCTGGCCTCTGGCTCCAGCGATTTTTATATCGTCGGCTCCGTCTCAATCTCCTCTTTCCAATGACATATGGCATGACATGTTTTGTTGGTCGAAAAAATTTCGTCGGTGGGAAACTCCAACGAGAAGTTTTTTTTTTCTTTTCAATTCAATCATTCATTTATAGGTTTTTACTATTAATCCTCATTGATCCTAGGTCTGTATGGTTGGCTCTGATACCAACTATTAGAAATTATTATACTTAGGGTTTGAACCAAACTCATTATCCATCCATACAGTTACCATAGAACACAATAGAAAAGCCATTAACTATGAATAATAAAGACATACCTGTCTATGAAGAGATCAATTCCCATATGCTACATGACGCTCCAAGCTTTGATCGAAATCCCTTAGCTACAATCTTCCACATCCTCCAGAGGATATCCTAATGTTTCTTGTTAATGAGTGCAGAGAGAACTGATTAACTGTGACTGTAGGGACTCTAACCTAATATTTATAGAATACCATTGTAACCCTAAAACCCTTCCTACAATAGAATTAGGGTTATCTATCTCATACCATGTGACAAACCAAACAAAATCGACTCTATCGTGTTCATTGGACTCCCACTGAATTGACTAGTTTAGGTAATTAATTAAGCCCACATAAATCTAACAAAAATGTCTTCTGTAATGGAGACGACGTCTAAGGAAAGCCATGAGGACTGCAAAGAACTGTTTGATCATAATCCCGTCCGATCTATGAACGTTTCTTTGATTTCGATAGAGAATTTTCATTAAGTGGCCATTTCTCTAAATGATCAGGTATGAATTTGAGTTCTGCATTAGAAAATTTTAAGTTGAGAGAGAGTTTTGCTCTGAATTTCTCTGTTCAATTTAGGTAAAAGTTGAAACTGTTCAACCTATTTTTCATTATATGGACTTACTGATCCTCTCTGCGTAGGTTGTGGAGGCGACATGGAAAGGAGGAAGAAGAAACAGTGGACAGAGCTTGGACCCAACCGTGTACAGAGGATTGATGGGAACGACTTTCACTTGTTTGAAGTCCTACGAAGTCACTAGTAATCATCACGATCTGTTATTATCAGCTGAGATAATTTATACCTGCGACCTTCTCACACCTACCTTCACGAGGTACCTTTTTGTTTCTCTCTTCCTCTGTATTCGCTCACTGATCATGTGTTCGTAGGCACATCTTGATCCAATTCCGACTTCTCAAATCTGTTATTTTTGAATAATTTTTAGAATTTGATCGATATGCAGTGGTGAACCGAAAGTTGTTCTCATTTTACTTGATAATACATGAATCACACGTGAGAGAGAGAGAGAGATGCTATTCTTCAGCAAATCACAAATACTCAGAAAAGTACATCACATAGCATTAGATATCATAGGAAGGATATATTCTTCACTTTGGTCCTACAATCAAGATTCCCATACTTCTGGTCATTTTTCCAACTTATTTATTCTAATCATTTTAAATTTTACTGCCATTAGTCTTAAATTATTTTATTTTTATTTTCTCCAAATTTTAGGTATTTTTCTAAGTATTTAAATAATAATTTTATTAAAAATTTGCTTTCTAGAATGAACATTATTCATGGAAAATTTTGGTGACATGAGGGCACTCTGCGTATCCTCAGATTCTCTTTCTGGTGTGTTATTGATGGGTTATTTTAGGTATATCAATATATAATAAGATCTACATGGTTAGATGGAAGAGTGTCAAAGAGTGTAGAGAACAGATACTTACGACAATATTGATAAGACAAAACATCAAGGATGGCTTAGGGATTAATGGAGTTGGTACGGGTGTCTTAATTCTTTGGTGCTTTTGCATTCGTGACCTGTTTGGTTCTTTGGTCCACTTCGACAAAATTTGACTGCAGTGCGAATTGGAAATATTTTGAGATCTATGATGGAAGCAGAGGGCTTTGGGCCGACATTAAACTTAGTTTTGTTCTGGTTTTATGCACAGCCATGTATGTACACAGTCATCGCTTCAATCATCGGATGATGGAGAGGGAAGTGTGTAATGACATTTCACCCCCATTGGATGGAGCACATGATGGTGTCGAATATTTTGTGCATGGCTTGTGCATAAAACTGGATCCATAGATGTAAGGATGTCAATTGGCCAGTCTGGGATGAATTAGGTCCGTAACGTTCCAGTGTTGGGCTTGACAGGTGGAGCCTGAGACCAGTCCGATAAGCTATTGGGCTGATAAACTCAGCATGTAACCGATAACTATCGGTTCGGTTTCGGGTCCTTTATAGGGCTGGGCCTATCTGGTTGGTAATGAACTGGGTTCGGTTTGGACTAATGGTTAGATCGATAGTAAACCTATTAACAACTCTCACCCCACTCTCTCCTCTCTTTAATATTTCTCATCTCTGTCCTATGCAAAAATTTGACAATAAACCTGAAATCAAAAAGATAGAGGTGAGATGTTGAGTGGGAGTAGGCTGGCAGGTAAGGGTGAGATGAAGAATCTACAAAAATGGAAATCAGATTAGGGATAAGGAGTATTTACGGTTTAAATTTGAATTGGGTATCGGTTTGGATTCAGACTACTATTGTTTGGGTCTAATTGGTCCAGCTTTGGGCTACCCATTGAGCTAGCCCCGGACCAGACAGTGACCGATAACAACACAGAGACCATGGAGTGAGAGGCTATGGACTTGGATCAATGAGAGAGTAGACGAACCCATCATTCAAGTGCATGGAGTTGGACACGACCCAATAAGGATCAGGATCGGGATCAGCCTAGGATTGGTCCAAAAAAATCCTGATTTTGGTTCAACTCATCCAACACTTACCGGCCTTGTCGACACAGTAAAACACGGGATTGAACGATCCAGACCGAACCAATCCTATCCTAAACCATGGATGACCAGAGAAACAAAATTGGATTCACATCGTCTCCTCCCAGTGATTATGGGAGGATGCGACAACCTATCTCGGATGACTGTCAGGTGACTTTCGGGTGAATCTGAGACCCATGTCTAAGCCGACAACTCCTGTCGGCTCGGCTTATCGGCTGGGTGTTGGCTCGGACGTGGGTCTTAGATTCACCGAGAGCCACGTGGCGGTCATCCAGGACAGGTTGCCACTGTCCTCCCAAAACCACTGGGAGGACAGGATGCGAATCCAACAAAATTCGATATGAAATGCAAATTACGGGCTGCCTTCAATTGGGCTTTAGGGGTATAATGGGGTCCACAGGTTGCATGTAAGAACATGTAGGAGTCTTTTTTTTTTTTTTTTTTTTGGTAGGTAGAAATGTAGGAGTTCTGATTAATCAATAAAAAAAAAGAATTTTGCAATTTTTGAAATTTTTTTTTGGAATTCATCACACAAAGAACGTGTTGTAGTCTTGTACCTACCTCTCCCTCACAATTTCATTGTTGTAGTATATAAACTGTATGGTTAATGCAGTCAAGACCTTTAGATCACCTGAGCTTCATGAGGTTATTTGTTTCTCTGTAGCTTTGGTTTTCTTACGAAATGAAATAAATATATTTTTCATAAACCAAAAGTATTAGACTCTACGTACATTACATGCAGTCCAGACATTTAGATCACCATTCATTGTTTTTTTAATAACTCATTCATCTTAAAACATTTTCCCAAGTAACAAGCCAAGGAGACTATTTCGACTGCATAAATGCAAATGTGTTCTTGTGTTCATTGTTAGATTCCTGATGTGTGGGCTTGATCAATTACCTAACCGGTTGTTAAGTGGGAGTTCAATTACTGGTTTGACCGGTTCAGGTCTGGTTCGTCACTGGTTAGAGACTACTAACCCGGACCACTGTGGGAATGGTTCTGGGTTAGGGATTGTATTATAAATACAATGATTAGGGTCCCCACAGTCATTGTTTTATCTCTCTGTTGCTCCCATACGCACAGAAGCAAAAGGGATCCCAACGAGGCTGTGGAAGACCCTAATCGAAGCATTCAAGGCACAGGAAACGGTCGGAAATCAATCTACAGCAAATGGTATGTGTTCTATCATCTCTTTTATTGTTCATTGTATTCTAGTTATCTGTGTGGTGAATTCGTTAGGGTTCATGGGAAAACCCATGGGAATAACCCTAACCTGCATTAAAAATTATTATGACAATTGGTATCAGAGCCACCCACACAGAGCTAGGATCGTAGGTAAGGAATGGTAGAATTGATTGAATTGAAAAAGGGAGAGTTTTTCTCCATAATTTTTTCGACGAACTGTCAAAGTTTAAAACCTTTCAAAACTTTTTCGGACTGGTAAAATTTAAAATAAATTATACCAGATTGTAGAACTCGGAAAAACGAGTCTACCGGTACTAAGATGGTCGCCGCCGGTGGCCGGACGCGCCCCCACGCGCCGCCTGAAAAGTCGCGTGAGATCCACGCGCCGGCAGTTGGATTTTAAAAAAAAAAAAAAAGTTTCTGACGGCGCCGAGTCATCGCCGGGTCGACTCGGCGCCGGATCGGTAACCCTAACAGGGTTGCGGGTTGCCTGGGCCGAGGCAACCCGGCCCGTGGCGCAGGCCAAGACCCGGCTCGGTCGGGTTGGCCCGGCCAGCCAAGCCAGCCCGACTAGTCAGACCCAGCCAGGGTTGGCCCAACCCAGGCCAAGCCAGCCGGGACCCGAAACCCGGCTTCAAGGACCGGTGGATCACCCCGAAAACCCTGTATTATGACCCGATGGGTTAAACCCGAGGACCCATTTATATGCTCCGCTAGTTGACCCGGAAACCCGAAAAATTGACCCGGATGGTCACTTGGTCGAACCCGGAAATCGGTTTGGTTTTGGACGGACCGGTCGGTTCGGTTCTGGTTGCGGTTCGTACCGGTCCAGACTTTTAAGGCCTGTTTGCCTTGCAGTTTTTTGACTGCATTCACAATCCGACTTTAAACTGGATTTGTGGGAGCTAGGAAGGTCGGATTGACCTCCGGTTTGTTCCGTTGGACTTGGTTTTCAATGCTCTTCAATCTAGAATAGATATTTTTACATTTTGATACATTGGGAATAGTAGTATTCCAAATAAATGCTCTTTTGAAGCTCGATTTGCAGTGTTTACGGTGTTTTTCTCAATATTCTTGTATCATAATGATTGTTGAGCTAAAGTGCATGTTTATTTGAATGTTTAGACTTATAAAGTTGATTTTGAAAACATTCATGGTTATATATATCCCACTAGAGCTGCATTTTGGAATTTATTCATATCATGGTGGAACTTGGTGGATCCCACCAAAGTGGTATACCTTGTTTTGTCATGATGTATTCAAATTCAAGCGACTGTGTTTGTAAATGCTTTAAAGAATGACAGTGTTCACCCAAGAGTGGCATTGTCCCAGTTTATTCAAATTATGATTTGTACATATTGTATAAGAATTGGGTGGGACCACTAAAGTGGCAAGCTCAGTTCTATCATGATATGCTCAAATCCAGAACTTATGCATTTATAGACACAGCAAAGAAGGATAGTGCTCACTTAAATGTGACATTATCAAGATTTTCACTTTTGTGGAAGCAGCAAAGAGCGGCATTGTCCACCCAAAGGTGGCAGTGTCAAAGATCATGTAAACTCATGCACATGGATGAAGGATCTTGACTTTAGGAGTTTCATACACCCAAAGGTGGTGGAATTTTGAGAGTCATTATCCCTTCGCAGGTTATGCACAGATAGTAGAAGGACCAGTGCGCTCTTGTCCCAAAGGATAAGGGTGTAGTTTCGGTTGACTCTACACAGATAGTAAGAGGACCAGTGCGCTCTTGTCCCAAAGGATAAGGGTGTAGTTTCGGTTGACTCTACACAGATAGTAAGAGGACCAGTGCGCTCTTGTCCCAAAAGGATGAGGGTGTAGTTTCGGTTGACTCTTCAAAGTAAATGGACTTGCATATATTTTGTAAGTTTAAATTATCTTGTGTGTATGTTTGCATTATGTCACACATATTAGAGAACATATAATGATCAAACACCTCATGATGCCTGTTATGGCGGGCCAGTTCTATGAATTGGCATAAAAAAAAAAAATGAAAGCTAGTCTAGGAATGCTTAACCTAGTACTCAGCGGAGATTCTATTTTGATCTTTAGGAATATTCAATCCCTAAGATCAGGTAAAAGAAAATTGAAATAAGGAACATTGGAAATAGATGTTCAGAGTAAAATCCAAAGAAATTTTGATCTTTAAAATGGGGTGGAGAGATGTTGTATTCTCAAGGTTGTCTGTACCAGTTTTGATGGTTTAGGATGATAATGGTGTGTGAGGAATAATGGTGTGTGGAAACACAGGTTAGAGCTATTAGCCATCACTAATAAGCTCTGAGATATGTGAATCTCTGTAGGTAACTCATTGGAATATTATAGATGATTCACTTGACTTTCACTTCCTCACCTGAACTGCAAAGTTAGATCCTGGTGACCCATAAACCCAATGGACAGAAGATGAGTTGATTTTCTTTACACTAAGAAAGAAATTTCAAAGCAAAGAGAAAGGATTGAATGCCAATGTTATGACGTGTGAGCCATACTCTGACAAATGCAGTAAGTGAAAGGTAGGGTCTTACAGAAAGAAAAACAAATTTTCAAGGAATAGTAAGAAACTTCTGACAAGAAAAATGATTTTATGGAGCTACAGGAACTCAGAAGAAACATGTGGAAAAGGTTATAACTGAAAGAAAAGTAAGATCATGAAACTTTCGAGTAAGAAGGTAATGGAGATTGGAGACTTAAGTAATAGAAGTAATCCAAACCTATAAGAGTAGCAAAAACCCTTATTTACTCTCTGTAGTTTAATTGGCTATAGAAGTTAGACAGTATATCCTAATTCCATCCTTAGCATAGATATTTAGGACTCTTATCTAATGAAAGACTGTAAAAAGGTTGTAAAGAACAGAATTCTAGAAACCCCTAAAGTTAATGACTTGCTTACTTGTAAGGATTGTTTAAGGGAAAGATGACAAGATTAAGAAATATTAAAAGATATTTACAACAAGGGAATTGTTGGATCTTGTGGACATCAAAATTTTATCTAGGAAATTCTTGTCATAATCGTTTCACTGAATGAGATTCAATAACAAAGAGTGACAAATAGATATGATCAAGAGAACTCGAGAGTGTATTAGCTTCTTTGGAGTGATCAATTCTGCAGCCTATAGTATTAATAAGGTGCTATGTAAGTTGTTTTCAGTTCAAGTTATCTTCTTGATTGGAACTGTAAAAGTAGCGTATTTTCATAACACTCGTGGGAGAGTGATTATTTTAGGACATTGAGTTATCATTTTTGGGATATCCTCTAATATCTGAAGGATTCAACAAGATTCATTGGTGATGTTGGTTAGCAGTCACATCCAATAAACATAAGTTTAATGAGATCACATGGAAATTGTTGTGGAACAATTAGTTAAGGTATCAAAAATATTATCAGAGTGTAATGAGATAATTATTGAAATTATCTTCATTCAGGTTGATGCATAGCCAAAATACCAGAGCTACATAAGGCAATGAGGAGATATAATAGACCATGTAGATCTGTGATTTCATCACAAGTTATACCTCAAAAATAGATATTATGGCATTGGACAAGATAAAGATCCCAATAGTTTTAAACAAGTTGTCAATAATGAAATTGTTTTTGGATGGTTACCAGTCATAATTGATGTATCGTTATTCATGAACATCAATGAGATTTGGGATTTTATGTTCTTGTCATGAGCGGTGTATTCATAGGCTCAAATGGATATGTAAGAAAATGTGTGATTCTAGTGGGAGAATTGATTGCTACAAAGTAAAACTTGTAGCGAAGTGGAATCACACAAAGAGAATGAAAAGTATAGACTTCAAATCTTTGAGGTCTTAGTTATGCATTTTATTTTGGAGTTGCATCAGATAGATGTAAAGATCATTTTGATCAAAGAAAATCTGAAAGAAGGTGTTTATAGGCTTTACCTAGAAGGTTTTGAGGTAAAGGAAAAAGAAAATCTATTTTGTAGACTTATAAAGTCAATATGTGGATTAAGCAAGCATCCAGGTAGTGGTACCTGAAGTTTGACAGAGTTATATCTTCTTAAAACTTTGTTGAGATTATCATTGATCATTATGTATATATATAGAGGTCAGTGGGAGAGGATTCATTTCCTAGTCATATATGTTGATGGTTAATCACTGACCAGCGGTGATATGGTTTACCTGTTTAAACCATAGTTTCGGATTCATTTCCTAGTCATATATGTTGATGGTTAATCACTGACCAGCGGTGATATGGTTTACCTATTTAAACCATAGTTTCAATGTCTGATAAATTCGATATGTAGAATGTGTGAGTAAGTACCTTTGTACTTGACATTGAGTTTCCTCGTGATAGGAAAAATGAAACTCTGGGTTTGTCTCAAAGGGTATACATTATTCATGTTCTTGAATGATTGAATGTACATGCATAACAGTTAAGTTGCAGATGCTTAAATCAGTAAATGAGACAAATTGACAGAGTTATGTTTAAGAAATGATGTTCAAAGAGAGCATCTGAAGTACAGAGCTTGGTGTATGCTCAAGATTATATTTATTCTCACATAGCCTTTGTTTAGAGTGTATTGAAACATTTTTAGTTGGATACTGGTATAGCTCACTAAACAACGAGAATATAAAGGTCATGCGGTACTTGCAGAGGACCAAAGATTATCCACTCATTTGTGGCAGTAGTGACACTCTTGGCTATTGTGATGTAGTGTTTGGTGATTGCATTGGTGGCATGAATCCCATCTCAGATTTATTGTTATGATGGTAGATGTATCCTTTGAGGAAAAATGTAAAGAAGTTTATCCATGCATCATCCTCTTGATAAGATAAATTTTATAACTATATGTGAAACTAATAAGTAGCATATCTGGTTGAAGAGTTATCTTTCAGACCTGGAAGGTTGTAAGTTTAACTTAGGCCTATTGAGATGTATTGTGACAAAGGTTTAGGCCGTGTTGGTCTCAAAGAATAATGTGAAATCTAGTAATTCAAAGCATAATAGAGATCAGATTTCAAATCTCTTTAGGTGAGAGAAAAAGGTCAAAGAACTTATTTCATTGTAGAGCACATTCGTTAAACATCTTGATTGTAGATTCTCTGACGAAGGTTTTGTCAAGGGGAGTCTCCAAGGGACTGTATGTTTAATATAGAAATGGTTAATTCATTAAATGTGCTTGGTTAGTGGGAAACTTTTCTCACTTTGATAATGATTTAGTTCATTATGTTTATTTACATTGCCAATGGTTTTGGCACAGATATTTATTACCATGGTTATTTTTATTTCAGCATTCATTTATTGCTATGTTGCATATTCATTGACATGTCATTGACAAAGGCGGTATTTAGCCAAATGAACAAGGCGGTATTAAGCCAAATGAACGGGGCGGTATTTAGCCATAGTTCACGGCGGTGTGCCAAAGTACGATATTGACCAAAAGGGTATGTGGCGGTTTGCTACGGTTAATATCAAGGTTTATTGTCTCTGAGGTTTTATCAAGGCAATTAGTACAATATTGACCAAAAGGGTATGTGGCGGTTTGCTACGGTCAATATGAAGGTTTATTGTCTCTGAGGTTTTATCAAGACAATTAGATCGAAGGTTATTCGATCTGGACCCACATGAAATAATATTTCCATATATACATGTCTCTAGGCGATTCATATCATTAAGTAGACCCTTGTATGTAGCTGACAGAAGGTAGTACACGGATATGTTGGAGTATTTTCCATTTGTTTCTCGACATTGGTAGGCTTGATGAGTGGATCAAAGTTTGATGACGGTTTATTATGTAATAGGATTCCATGGCCACACTTTTCGACGGTGGTTTTGTAATTAATCTAGCCCAAGTGGGAGATTGTTAGATTCCTGATGTGTGGGCTTGATCAATTACCTAACCGGTTGTTAAGTGGGAGTTCAATTACTGGTTTGACCGGTTCAGTCCGGTTCGGTCACGGTTAGAGACTACTAACCCGGACCCACGTGGGAATGGTTCCGGGTTAAAAATACAATGATTAGGGTCCCCAGAGTCATTGGTTTTATCTCTCCGTTGCTCCCATACGCACGAGGCAAAAGGGATCCCAACGAGGCCGTGGAAGACCCTAATCGAAGCATTCAAGGCACAGGAAACGGTCGGAAATCAATCTACAGCAAATGGTATGTGTTCTATCATCTCTTTTATTGTCCATTGTATTCTAGTTATCTGTGTGGTGAATTCGTTAGGGTTCATGGGAAAACCCATGGGAATAACCCTAATCTGCATTAAAAATTATTATGACATTCATAACTCCACAAAACAATGGAATCGAACAAATATATTTGAAGCTTAATATTGCGAATTCTCACAAACTGGCCTGTAAAATATACTGCAAGTATCAATGGAATCCACACTTTTATAGAATAGTATGAAGGAGATCAAATGATAGTATGATATTATATGACAAGAATTCATGCTTTACATAATAACATAAAATGAGAGTATGATAATATATGATATCTCATTGTGTATAATAGTATGAAATGATAGCATGATATTAAATGAAGCCATGAAATTCAATCTATTTGTCCTCTTATGACATCTGCTAATTGTGTATTTGCATTTCAGTCATTCTCTGCAACGTAACCCAAAATATGCCGCCACCTTCACTATCACAAGGAGACATGCATCATGTTCCGGTGGCATTTTTGCATTTTTGTCTTCCACAGCCAGATCTGAATTTTTCCATGATCCAAAGTCTGGAACATAGGAACTACGAGACGAAGGAGGGAGAAAGATGGTGTATGGAATTGGAAGAATATGATAAACGACTTGATAGAACCTTATATTTTTCGATATGTGGTATTCTTCAACTCGATTCCAATCATTCTATAGCGGCCCCAATGAAGAAGTCCAATGAAACAAACCTATCGAGCCCCAAATGATCACATTTGCTTCTCTGTCCTCGTTCACAGCAGTGAGGCCATACCAATCCTAGCAGTATAAGACCCTCATGTCTATTTTTCTCAAACATCAACATATCCATCTTTCACTTAGAACCACTATAAACCCTTAATCAATTCAATTTCTGATCGAGGCTAATTAATTCCTGCAACCTACGGAGCAAATAATTTCTTAATTACTTTTTAATGTACTATATAATGCAAGGGGATATTAAGACTAAAATATGCGGTGTTGAGTGACTGACACACACAATATAAAGTGGTTTAAAATTCATAAAAATTCTAGAGGCAAATTAATGCTTGAATCACAATTAGAATCATGAACACTTTGATAAAACTTGATTTTAGAAAATGACCAGAACAAAAGTAATTTGGGAGATTTCCAATATCTAAAAATTTATCAGTTAAATTGCTGTAATTTTCTGGCCAGATATGCTATGTATATAAGATGGCCTATCTATTTAATGATGTTGGAATTTTGCCATATATATATATATATATATATATATATATATATATATATATATATATATATATATATATATATATATATATATATATATATATATATATATATATATATATATATATATATATATATATATATAAGAAAATAGATGAAACCCATGTTGCTTTTATGTTAAAATTAACAAACACCAAGAAACATGAAAATAGAAAGAAGAGAAATCATTGTAAGCAAATGACACAAAGATTTAACATCATGATTCACACATTAATACGATGTATATAGGAGGTGATGAAGATAATTCACTATATAAATGAGGTGTTACAAAGGAGATCTCTCAAGAACAAGTTCTCTCCGTTAACATTGTTGAAACCCTTTCCAATTTTGCAACTAAGGTTACACAAACACAAAAGAAAGAATATATATGAGCTCCTCCAAGGTGGGTGGATCGATCATGATCAGGTCGATCGGCCTAAGCCCCCTGCTTCCACCACAGACCTCAGAATAATTTCTATCCAAGTCGTCACTAAATTTTGTCATAATAGATCAATTTTTAAAATGGATTCTAAGAATTCGAGACACACATAAGACACTTTATAAGTAAGTTATATTCACAAATTGAGAATTTATAACGGAGATAGACAAATCAAAACTAAAAATCAGCAATTATAGAACAGGAAGTAGGATGGTGATTTGAAATATTAGAGAGAAAAATGAATAGATTGATTGCAGGAGACAAAAATAAGAAGATTAGAGATTGATAACAGGTAGAAGTACCAAGAATAAAGAAGAAGGGGAGGACAGATAAACCTGCTGCCAAGGTTTTTTTTTTTTTTTTTTTTTTTAATATGGTTAAAAACGGATTCAAATCCCCTGGACGCCCTTGTTGGATGGCCGACACGTAGAGCTCGGATGAATCCGAGCACTCTATTCGAGCATACACCCCCCGTCCGCTCAGTTTGTCGGTTCGGAGTCGGCTCGGATGGAGGGCTTGGATTCACCAAAGCCTCACGTGTCGGCCATCTAACGGAGGCGTCTCCTTCCTCCTAAACCTCTGGGATGAAAGAATGTGGATCCGGTTAAAAACATGTATGACAATAAATTCCTGCCACGTGGTCAAAGATCGCTTCGAAGAAAGAGACATTTTGAGAAGATCAAAGCACATCCTTGGTCGAGGCATGCAAAGATCTTCATCTTCTTAGCCTTGTCAACATTGATATTGGTCTCGAGGTCTCGAAACCATCTGGCTAGCGGTGGATGTATAAGCCTCGAAGGCCTCGAAGTATGTCACACTCTTCATGAGTGTATCATAAAAGCCTCGACAACATTGTTTCTGATATCAATAGATCTACAACTGCCATGTAAACCTTGCAAGCTTCGAACTCTTAGTTTCGTACACATCAGCTTGAGGTATATTCGGTATCCGCAAAAGAAAAGTAACTGCCATCTGACACATGGAAAGCAAGAAGCCAACTAGCGGTCATATTGGCGTAGAGATGGTATCCAAATCGTCTCCTGCGATCCTACCGTCTGCCAAGGGTTGGATTTCAACTGACCTACTTCCTCATATATTGACTAATGAACATACTGATCTCCAAACACTTGGATCAACCGCCGGAAAAGATTTGAATCCGTGTAAATGAATGTGTGCATTAAATGTGCATACATCAGCATTTAATGCCAATGCGAGCATGAGCCGTTTATTATTCCGATTGGGTAGGGAGTATCACCATCATATGGCCAAATATACTCTTGAAAATCAAAGACAGCGTCAGAGATTGTGGTTTGTACATGCCACGTTATACAGTCACCAACCCCATGCTTATGTCAACCAGCCATGTGGAATGTTCTACAAAGAAGACGTGTGAGGCTCCATGCAAAACATTCCTCAAGGGTAAGCTTACATACCGAAAACCCAACCGAAACGCTTCTTCTTAATTCTATTTCCATCCTCTTCCGTACTCAGATTCTACCAGAGACAATTGCTGGAATCCTTTCTTGACAAAAGGGGCAGCCACCTTCCTTGACAAAAGGGGCAGCCTCACTCATGACTGCCTTATACTGCTTGTCTTGCATGAATTAATTTAAACATCGAAATGGTTGGAAAGTTGCCAAACCCAAGCATTACGATATGTTCATCTCTCCTATGCAGGTTTGATTTGACGAGCCAAAGACCATTTACATTCAGTACAACAACATTTTTATACATACCTGCCAAGGAATTGATCGGAAAGAAAAAGAAGTCACAGATGGCACAATTAATCAAATGTGAAATACCAGTCCACTCAACAAAAAAAAAAAAACAAACTTTTTAGGCACAGTTGTGGATTGTTCGTCAGATTCAAAGTTTACGATCTTCTTTTGTGAATATTGAGTCTGTAGAAGTTAAGAGTCGTTAATTGACTTCGTAGCAAACCTTATTAGCATATTTGAATTTTCCAAAAAAAATGAAATATATATATATATATATATATATATATATATATATATATATATATATATATATATATATATATATATATATCAATAAATTGAAGATATTTGATTGAATTAGAGTTTGAAATTCGACATGTAAGTAATCTAGACCATGTTCTTTCTATCCAACGATTGGAATGGACACATCATCTGCCCATGTGGCAGAATAGATTCCTTGTTACGTTTAGAAAAATAATAAACCCTTTGTTACAATAACATATATATATATATATATATATATATATATATATATATATATATATATATATATATATATATATATATATATATATATATATATATATATATATATGAAAAAATTTTATCTAGACCCTATCAAAGATTATTAACATCATTTACACCCAGAAGAATGCAAAACATCATCTACACCCCAAAACTTTGGTTGTGGTAATCAAAAAAATCCACTCCGTCAGTTGATTCCCGTTAGATGCTGACGTCAAGTGGATTGGAATATTTCAGAGACGATAATACCCTTTTGGTCTGTTGAAAAGACCATTATACCATGTTGATATTTGTTACCCTCCCTCAAACAATGTCGTTTTCCATTCTCTTCTCTTCTCTGTTGAGTTTCTATTGAGTTTGAACAGGGCCATTGCTGAATACCTGTCAGTCAATCTTCCATACAAGTTATCTCCAGATGATGTAAACCTCACAATTTGTTGTGCACAAGCCATCGAAGTTGTAATCTCTGTGCTGGCTAAGCCCGAAGCAAACATCTTGCATTCAGTCATCTTGAGGTTCGTCATTTTGATCTTCTACCCGACAAGGGTTGGGAGATCGATCTTGATGCTGTGGAAGCTCTTGCAGACGAAAATACCGTTGCCATGGTTATCGTCAGCCCTGGAAATCCCTGTGGGAATGTCTTCACTTACCAACACCTACAAAAGGTCCATGAAATTAGGCCAAACCAGTTTTATTTATTTATTTATTTGTTAATGTGTTTATGAAGGCATCAACAACTAATTACCAATCTGTATGTTAGGTTACTGAGACTACAAGAAGGCTTGGGATTATGGTGATTGCAGATGAAGTTTACGAACGCCTCACTTTTGGAAGGGACCCATTTGTGTCAATGGGTACTTTTGGATCGATTATTCATGTTCTTACACTTGGTTCTATTATTGATCACCTCCAATAAGTTTGGGAGTTGTGAACGGAGATGACCGTGGCTGCGGCGGAGATCGTAGAAATCAGAGGAATCAAGGAATTGAAACCATCTGCGGCATACTTCCTCTGTATTCTCTCTCTCTCTCTCTCTCTCTCTCTCTCTCTCTTTGATTTTTTGGTTTTCTTTCTCTGTCTTCATCTTTCCTTTGGTCATTTCTCTGTTTTCTCACCAGCAAATTGGATCAATTTTTTTTTTCAATTCAGTAGATTTGATTTATATTCATTTTTCATATCGATATTACTACAGCTGCAATTTCAAATCGAGTTTTGGATCAATATTCAGATTGAGATTTAAAATCAATTCGATATCCCTTGGCTCTGTGATGCCCTCTTTGATGCTCCCAGCATTTTCGTTATTGTCTGGCTCACTGTTATGGCGCCCTCACCAGCAACTTCCATTGCAGATTCCTCTGCAAGAATTTCTACTCCATGAAACACACCGAAGAATCTCGAACAGGAGGAATGGCTCATGCTTAGAGAATTCCATTGGGGAGAGAGAGAGAGAGAGAGAGAGAGAGAGAGAGAGAGAGAGAAGCACAGAGAGAGAGGGAGAGAGCAAAGATTTTGTCTCAAGCTCACGTTGTCGGAAAAATATTCATGTCGTTGGAGAGGAAGGCAGTTTGAAAATATAAGTTACATTTGAAGGATAAATTAGTAAATGAACATAATTTTTAATTTTTTAATTTATAATTTGAGGGGTGAAATTGTATTTCAACAAATTTAGTGATTTTCGTCAGTTAAGTGGACCTAGATGATGTTTTTTGCATTCTTGTGAGCGTTGATGATGTTAGTAATCTTTGATGGGATCTAGATAAAATTTTCTATATATATATATATATATATATATATATATATATATATATATATATATATATATATATATATATATATATATATATATATATATATATTAGATTTGATTTCAATTTTTTCTTAGAATAATTCACCTTTATTATAGTATAGTTCTTGAAATTGAACATAAAAATATCAAACCTATTTTCTATGCATATTTTTCGAACTGAAATAAGATGGTGGTTTGGATTTTTAATGGTGTTTAAGATCAAACGATTGCAAAATCGGCGATGAAGTCTAGCTATAACCCAATAGGTTACAGTTAGACATAGCCATAATGGGAAATTGACAAGCCTTAGGAACTATGTAAGCAGGTTACATTATTGTAGCTTTAGGTGGGGGGTGCAAGTTTTACCATGACGACCCTAACCCGTTCAGGCCCGCCATGAACCTTGGCAATGTTAAACTCGATCCAAACCTTGACAGGGCTGGGTTAGGGCTTAATTTTTATCAATCCTGGCAGGGTTGGGTTGGGTTAGGGTTGACCCCCCTGGGTTGAGCCCGGCCTAGCCCGACCCCGTATATATATAAATATACTCTGGGAAGCATTGCCGACTCTAAGAGGCATTGAGACATTGTCTAAGAGACTGAGAGTCGACTATCGAAAAAAATTAGGTGAGAATCGCAATCTCCTGAGGAGTTTTCCCTGTTTTGAGTTAAATGTTTTTTATAGTTTGATTGTTATTGTTTCGAATTCATTTGTTGACCTATTAGAAAATTGTAAGGAGATTTTATTTTATTTTGAGTTATGTGTTTTCAATCTTTCTGTTGTTCTTTTGACAGATTGGGTATATTGTTTGATTTTTGTTTTTTTCTATTTTATTTGTTGATCTTTTAGAGTTCTCATCTGTTTTGACTACCAATCTTGTTCATGTTTTGTTCATATTTTAATCGATAGAAATTTATGATTCCCATGAGTGTTGTAATGGACAATCAAAAACATGTTTAATGATCGACAGGAGATTTCGATTTGAACTAAAATCAAATGGGTTTTAAATAAATTGTATGATTGATATCGTTTATCCTCTTTTTTTTTCTCTTTTACTTACGGGGATCTTTTTTTTCCTCTTTTACGTCTTCCTGAATCAGAGTTAATCAGAGTTAACCCGGCCCAATCCGGTCCTGTTAAGGTCAATCAGGACAGGTTAGGATTAGGCCTAACCCTGCCAGGGCCAGGGTCAAGGTTAGGAATAAATTTAAATAATCAGAGTTGAGGTTAAGATTTTGAAAAACTCGACCCAATCCGATCCTCACAGCCCTAGCTTTAGGATGGCTACAAAATGAAGGGTGGCTTCGGATTAATGGAGCTGGTATGAGTGTCTTTTGAATTTTTGGTACATTTGGATTCATGACCTGTTTGGCTTTTTGACCTGTTTTGACAAAATTTGATAGCAATTTGAATTGAAAATATTTTGAGGTCTGTGATGGAATCAAGGGGCTGACATTAAATTCAACTTCGTTCCATTTTTGTGCACGGCTGCACGCCATCCCATCAGTCGTCAGATAACAGAAACGGAAGTGTATAATGACATTTCTACCCTTATTGGATGGAACTCCTGATGGTGTCAACCGTTTATGTGCACGGCTTGTGCATAAAACTGGAAGCCTAGATGTACGGATGTCAATGGGCCGGTTTGGGACAAATTCGGTCTGCACCGTTTAGGTGTTGGGTTTGACGGATGTAGCCCTAGACCGGACCGATAAGTTATTGGGCTGATAAACCCAGCATGTAACAGATAGTTTTCGATCAGGATTCGGGTCCTTATTGGACTGGGCCTTGGTGTTGGTAATGGGCTGGGTTCGGTTTGAACTCACGGTTAGACCGATGAAAAATTAAGCTATTAGCAACTCTCACCCCCTCTCTCCTCTCTTTTCAATCTCTCTCATCTCTGGCCTGTACAAAAATTTGACAATAAACCTGAATTCAAAAAGATATAAGGGTGAGATTGGAAGTGGGAGGAAGCCAGTGGGGAAGGGTGAGACAAATAATCTAGAAATTAAGAAAGAAATCAGGTTAATGATAGGGTGTATTTACAGTTTAAATTCGATTTAGCCATCGGTATGGGTTCGGATTACTATTGTTTCAGTCTAATTGATCCAGCTATGGGCTGCCCATTGACCTAGCCCAGATCAGACCGCAACCAAAAACGATACAAAGGCCATGGAGTAAGAGGGAACATATGGTTCTCACTTCTCAGCTAGATGGAAATGGATCAATGAGAGAGTAGATGAACCGATGAACCGTTCAAGTGCATGGAGTTGGATACGACCCGATAAGGATCAGAATCGGGATCAGCTAGGATTGGTCCAAAAAATTCTGATTTTGACTCAACCCATTGCAACCCTTGCAGGCCTCGTTGACACAGTACAGCACGGGAATGAAAGGTCCGGCCAACCCAATCCAATCCTTCCAACCCAATCCGATCCTAAAACCATGGATGAACCAGAAAAATAAAATTAGATATGCGTTCAATTGGCCTTTAGAGGTATAAATGGGTCCACAGGTTGCATGTAAGAACATGGAGTTCTGATTGGCCAATAAAAAAACTAATGAATTTTGCAATTTTTGAATATTTTTTGGGAATTCATTGGACCCTAACAGACACAAAGAACGAGTTGTATTCTTGTACCTACCTCTCCCTCACAATTTCACTGTATGGTTCATGCAGTAAAGACCTCCAGATCACCTTCACTTCATGAGCTTTGTTCCTATAAAGCTTGGGTTTCACATGAAATGAATAAATATATCTTTCACAAAAAAAAAAAAAAATGTATAGACTCAACATTTCATGCAGTCAAGACATTTAGATCGCCATTCATCATCTTGTTGATAACACATTAATCCTAAACCACTGGCCGGCGTAACGAGCTAGAGAGGGAGAGATATTGGAGAAAACTTGTTGTCTAGAATAATGTTATAATAGAGTTTCAGTTATATATTATATGAACTATAATAATGTGTAACAGAAAAACATGTGGTAAATAAAAGTCACAATATATATACATACGTATAGTCACATGTATCTATATATATATCAACTATATCATATAGTTAAAATTGAAACATATATATATTAAGTATGCGTACCTTCTTGGCAGTAATCCGAAGTTATGAAAGTGGGTTGAATCGTGTTGGTACACTCTCCTTAAGACAGTATTTGCCCTCTATTGGTACAGTACAATAGGTGTCCTGCAAATCTGCCTCCAAGATGAAACAACTCCTTAGGTAGGATACTCACCCAGTGTGCACACACTGACAGGTATATGCAGACCCGATGGCTAGGATAAACTCTTATGAAAGAACTACTGAATTCTGACTCTTCCATTAAACAGAGAATGAAGAGAGAGAGAGAGCGAGAGAGAGAGAGAGAGAGTTGGAGGGGAAGAGAGAGAGAGAAATCGTATTGATTTCGAATGAATTGAAGCATGGGTTCGGGCTCTATTTATAGGGCCCAGATACCTCTTGGATGTGTCCACTGGATGGGGTGTGACCCTCCAGATGGACCATCCGGATTAATCTAGATCTCAGGTCTTGAGATCTACGGTCCAGATGATACCCCTTAATGTGTAGAGATACATCTCTACATATGAACCCTTTCCAAAAGGGTATCCAGGTAGGGGTGTGTCCGAATCCGACAAAACCCCATAGCCCATAGCTCGTAGTCCGTGACCCACGGCCCGCGGTCGCGGCGGCGCCCGCACCCGCGCCCTGCGTCACGGTCGCGGGTAGCGGGTCACGGACCGGGTCCGGTCCGGTCAGGTCCAGTCCGACGCGCGCGCGTGTGTGTGTGTCAATCGAAAGTTGCTTCCGTTTTGGGGCTCAAAGGATATGCGACACTCCCTACAAATAAAGGTCTCTTCCCCACAAACCTTAAGCACTGTGGGACTAAAAAGACCTACATTGGTAATGCCAACTCAAAACCGAAAAATCGAAATTCTCGCCTAAAACGAAAACCAAATTTTGGAGCTAAAACAAAGAAATGAAAATTTTGAGTTTTAAATCTTTTTAAACTTATTTTGGAAAAAAACCTTTTTCCTTTGACTTTTCCAACAATTCCCCCACAAGTTTGAAAAGATAGAGAAAAACCAGAACTAAGAAGTTGATCTTATGAGAACTATAAGCGACGTCGTTGCAGATGTCTGTCGACTTGAATCTACACTAGGTCTGATAGGTCACGCTACAGAGTACAGGTGAAGCTTGCTTCTTGAACATTTCCTCATTTGTGTAGCCGACTGACCTACCAGCCACCTCTTACAGTCCGACCCTCGAAAAATCCCTTAAAGGTGGACATATTTGAAACCAGCCTTGTCCCTATCATGGTTCATGAATGTTTATGAGAGTTCACCCTTAAAATTCTCATTGGAAGCGGCTCCACTTCCTACATTCAATAAGGTCAGCCTATGGTGTGCACCACAGTTAACACACCCCCACATTCCTCTGGGATAGCTTAGCTTAACTAAGAATCCTTAAGATTCATCCTTTGTTCATTGTTGTGAGTATTATCTTACCATCTAAGTCATCTGCGTGACTTCGTTCTTACCCGTTGAACCTAATTCCAGGGATCTCCTATCACATAGGTTGGGTTTTCATCACATGACTTATGACACGGGCTTTAAGCTCATTCCTTTAGATGTGTCGATTATGACCTTGGTGGTTTGAGGCTTTGTAAATATATCGGCTAGATTCTTTTCTGATCTTACAAAGTCGATAGCTATCGTTCCTTCACTTATGTATTGCCTCATAAGGTTGTGTCTCAGGCGTATATGTCTTCTTTTTTCGTTATATATCTTGCTTTTCGTTTTAGCAATAGCTGCCTGACTATCACAATGTAATGATATTGGGGGCATAGGTTTAGGTCATTCTACCACTAAATTTTTGAGCCATTCGGCTTCTGCCCCAGCCTTCTCTAAGGCTATAAATTCTGCCTCCATAGTGGAGCCTGTACCACAGGTTTGACAGATTTTCATGAAATCGCTCCTCCACCAAGAGTATATATGTAACCACTTGTGGCTAAGGATTCTTTTGTATCAGATATCCAGTTAACATCACAATATCCTTCCATAACTGAGGGATTTCCATTATAGTGTAAGCCATAGTTTATTGTTCCTTTTAAGTACTTTAATAACCTTGCTAGAGCTTCCCAGTGCTCCTTTCCAAGGTTATGAGTATGTTGACTCAATTTCCCCACTGCCGAAGCTATGTCTGGTCTTGTTGAGTTCATTAAGTATGAAACTGAACCTATAATCTGGGAATAGTCCTTTTGAGAGACTGATTCACCTTGGTGTTTTATGAGATGACTCCCTACCTCTAAAGGTATTTTTATAGGAGAACACTCATAATATCCATATTTCTTTAGTAGGCTTTCCACATAATGTGCTTGAGATAGTATTATCTCATTGGATTTTCTTATAACTTTAATGCCTAAAATGACATCAGCTTCTCCCATGTCTTTTGTATCAAATTTAGACATAAGAATTTTCTTTGTTAAATTTATAATATTTAAATCAGTTCCCATTATCGGTATATCATCAACATAAAGAACAATAAGCACACCATTGCCATTATTAAATTTACTATATACACACCTATCAGAATTATTAATAATAAAACCATTATTTAATAATACTTGATCAAGTTTCTCATGCCATTGTTTAGGTGCTTGTTTTAAACCATACAAATATTTAATTAATTTACAAACTTTATATTCTTGTCCTGATATTATGCGTCATTCAGGTTGTTTAATATAGATTTCTTCCTCTAAAACTCCATTTAGAAAATCTGTTTTAACATCCATTTGATGAATTACTAAGTTATAAATAGAGGTAATAGCAAATAAAGTTCGTATGGTTACAATACGAGCTACAGGGGAGAAAGTATCAAAATAATCTATATCATTCTTTTGTCTAAACCCTTTTACTACCAACCTTGCCTTAAACTTGTCAAGAGATCCATCAGGTTTTAATTTTCTTTTAAAAATCCATTTGGTATCTAGAAGCTTTGTACCTGGTGGTAGAGCCACAAACTCCCAAGTCTGATTTTGGATAATAGAATCTAATTCACTTTTAATAGCTTCTTTCCAGAATACAGCATATCTGGAGATGTTACAGCCTCTTGATAAGTAAAGGGGTCTCTATCCACATGATATAGTAACATATCATCACCTAGGTTAGCGGGTCTCATTTGTCTTTTATTTCTCCTAAGTAAATCAGTATTACGTTCACCATATTCTTGTTCTATACTAATTTAATTTCTTATAACAGGATTTTCATTATGATCCTCATTAGAAGTAGTTCTAACCAGTTTAGGAAACACATGTTCAAAAAATTCAGCATCACGAGATTCAATGATGGTATTAGCATCAAAAACATTTTCAATTGATTTCAAAACCAAAAACCTATAAGCAGCACTATGATGAGTATATCCTATAAAAATACAATCACATGTTCTTGGTCCAAACTTCATTTTCTTCGGTTTGGGTATTCTAACTTTGTCTAAACACCCCCATACCCTTAAGTGATTAAAGGATGATTTCTTTCCATGCCAAAGTTCAAAAGAAACAAGATTTGATTGTTTAGGAGGTATTTTATTAAGAATATAACAAGTAGATAAGATGGCTTCCCCCCACATATTATAAGGTAACCTATAGCTAATTAGAAAGCAATTCATCATTTCTTTTAAGGTTTTATTTTTCCTTTCTGCTACACCATTAGACTCAGGTTGGTATGGTGCAGTAGTTTCATGAATTATTCTATTTTCTTCACAAAACAGAGATAGACTATGAGTGTCATACTCAGTACCTCTGTCGGTTCTCAACCTTTTAATTTCTTATTAAGCTGATTTTCAACTTCTAACTTATATGATTTAAAAGCATACTCAACTTCATCTTTAGATTTTATAAGATATAACTTAGTATACATTGAATAATCATCAATGAAGGTTATATAATATTTAAAATCAGCCAAGTCACTATGTATTAATTCTAAAAGATTGGTTTGTCTTTCTATAGACTTATGAGGTTTTTTAGTTATTTTTTCTTCTATGCATACAGGACATTTATGTTGTGAGGGTCGAGATGGACTTTGAAAATATCCTAAGTAAGATAGTTTTTTAATGTAAGGTACACTACGATGTCTTAGTCTATCATGCCAAACATCAAATGACTCAATCAAGTAAGAAGAAGCAGGAATTTCATTCATAACATTTTCAACACTTATTACAAAAAGGCCATTACTTGCATATCCCTTCCCTACATATTTGTCCCATTGTAGTACAATGACTTTATCAGCTTCAAAGCTGAGCTTCATTCCAGCTTTATTCAGACGGAAGCTAGAAACCAGATTTCTACGAATGTCTGGGACATGCAGCACTTCATTCAAAACAAGAGTCTTTCCAGAAGTTAGCTTCAGAGCTACTTGACCCTTGCCCATCATTGGTGAAGTTTGAGAATTCCCCATATATACAAAATCACTTCCTTTGACCGAAGAATATTTAAATGAAAGCAGATCGGTCAGAGCATATATGTTTGGAAGCTCCAGTGTCTATAATCCACTCCTTTGATTTTTCAACCAAATTCACCTCAGTAACTACAGCTGCAAACAGGTCCTTTTCAGTGAGATGGACCTTAGCTTTGTCATTTCCCTGTTTCTTCTTAAGGGCCCGACAGTCTTTTTTGAAATGATCCGGTTTCCCACAGAAGAAGCAGCCTCCCTTGGTCTTCTTGAACTTTCCTTCTTTCTTCACCTGAAGAAACTTCTTTGACTTGTCTCTTTTTTCAGATTTTCCGCCTTCCACAAGATTAGCCTTGGTCTTGAATTCCTTGGTTTTTTCCACCTTGTCAGTCTCACGGTTCTTTTCTTCTATCTTGATACGCATTATGTAATGCTCAAGAATCCAGTCTTTAGAATTGTGCTTCATGTGTGATTTGAAGTCACTCCAGGAGTTAGACAATTTCTCAATCAAAACTGCTGATATAAACTGTTCTGGTAGTGACATTCCTTCTTTAACAAGGCTTGCTACCAAAACTTGGAACATGTCAATTTGCATGGATACACTCAAATCTTCTTCCATTTTAAAATTTAAGAAGTTTGTATTAACATACTTCTTACACCCAGCATCTTCCAGAGAATATTTTTTGTCAAGAGCCTCCCATATGGTATATGCATAGTCATAGGATGAGTACACATTGTATAGATCATTGGTCATAGCATTCAGGATTCTGTTCTTGCACTGGAAGTCAGCATTGATCCATGCAACCCTCTTGGACCTGATTTCCGGGTCATCAGACTCCTCAGGCATTTTTTCAGTAAGGACGAAGATAGCCCCTAGTTGGGTCAGGGCGAAGTGTATCATCTGTCTCCAGCGCTTAAAATTCGAACCATTAAATGGCTCGATGCTGTCAAACTCAGACACGATGCGCATCTTCCCTATGGCTGACCCAACTTCAGTGGTTACACCAGATTTAGCCATGATAATAGTCACTACAATATATAACAAAATTACTATCTTAAGATTGTTGTCTAGAATAATGCTATAATAGAGCTTCAGTTATATATTATATGAATTATAATAATATGTAACAGAAAAACATGTGGTAAATAAAAGTCACAATATATGTACATACGTATAGTCACATGTATCTATATATATATATCAACTATATCATATAGTTAAAATTGAAACATACATATATTAAGTATGCGTACCTTCTTGGCAGTAATTCGAAGTTATGAAAGTGGGTTGAGTCGTGTTGGTACACTCTCCTTAAGACAGTATTTGCCCTCTATTGGTGCAGTAGGTGTCCTGCAAATCTACCTCAAGATGAAACAACCCCTTTGGTAGGATACCCACCCAGTGTGCACACATTGACAGATATATGCAAACCCGACGGCTAGGATCAACTCTTATGAAAGAACTACTGAATTCTGACTCTTCGATTAAACAGAGAATGAGAGAGAGAGAGAGAGAGAGAGAGAGAGTTGGAGGGGAAGAGAGAGAGAGAGAGAGAAATCGTATTGATTTCGAAAGAATTGAAGCATGGGTTCGGGCTCTATTTATAGGGCCCAGATACCTCTTGGATGTGTCAACTAGATGGAGTGTGACCCTCCAGATGGACTGTCCAGATTAATCTAGATCTCAGGTCCTGAGATCTACGGTCCAGATGACACCCCTTAATGTGTAGAGATACATCTCTACATATGAACCCTTTCCAAAAGGGTATCCGGGTAGGGGTGTGTCCGAATCCGACAAAACCCCATAGCCCGTAGCCCGCGGCCCGCTGCCGCGCCCTGCGTCAGGGTCACGGGTCGCGGTCCGGTCCGATCCGGTCAGGCGCGCACGTGTGTTTGTGTGTGTGTCAACCTAAAATTGCTTCCGTTTTGGGACTCAAAGGATATGCGACACTCCCTACAAATAAAGGTCTCTTCCCCACAAACCTTAAGCAATGTGGGACTAAAAAGTCCTACATTAGTAATGCCAACTCAAAACCAAAAAATCGAAATTCCCGTCCAAAACGAAAATCAAATTTTAGAACTAAAACAAAGAAATGAAAATTTTCAGTTTTAAATCTTTTTAAACTTAATTTGAAAAAAACTTTTTTCCTTTGACTTTTCCAACAAAACTAAATCGGTTTTGTAGGTTAGTATTATTAATAAATGATTTGCTATGAAACAAATTTAGAGGACTTCCGCCTTCCATCTTTGGAACAAATTAGCTAAGCGATCTTAGCCGTGCCTGTTGTGGCTAGGCAATTCGGAAGCCGTGAAATCCAATTCTATTTCTGCTCTTACGAACTCTGCTTATTGTGTGTTTGCTTTTCAGTTGTCCTTCGCAACATAGTCCCAAAATATGCTACCACCTCAAGGACCACAGGTAGGGATGCACGGATCTTATGATGGCATTTTTGCATTTCTATCTTCCACCACCTAATCTGATTCTTTCCACGATCGAAAGTATTTCTATCTTCCACCACTTGATCTGAATCTTTCCACGGTCGAAAGTCTCTAACAAAGATGATGAACGACTTGACAGAAACTTATTTTTCAATATATGGAATTCTTCTTCCTAACTCCAACCATTGTATTATGTCTCCGTGGAAGAAGATAAACAAAATGAACCAATCAAACAACAAAAGACCTCTTCATCCAACCAACGCAAGTTTGTTCTTCTTGGTCGGTGTTGCAGTCATTGAAGAATGAGAAGTTGGGTTTTTTTTTTTTTTAATTGAGACCATGGGCTACTATGGTTCTTCACTTGATAGGTGATAGATCGAACACTATTCTCTAGTTCGATAGGTGGCTTTTCTTTTTTTTTTTCTTTTTTTTTTTAATTGAGACCTTGGGTTACTATGGTTCTTCACTTGATAGGTGATAGATCGAACACTATTCTCTAGTCGGATAAGCGGAACAACTATTGGGTTTTAATTGAAAGATCTGGCTCCCCATTGATGCTAAGCAGACTAGACTATGGTGGAACAACTATTGGGTTTTAATTGAAAGATCTGGCTCCCCATTGATGCTATGCAGACTAGACTATGGGAGGAAACACTACAACAATCTTGACTATTTACGATGGACGATTACTTATTTTTTATATTTCTGTTGATCTTTTGGGGCTTTTTGTTTGGCCACTTGGTGATTACCAATAAATGTGGTCAAAGTTTTGTAATGAATATGTTTTCCCAAATTAAAAATCTTAGCTAATCAATTTCTCTTATTCAAAGTCAATGGATTTCAGAATTTTCAGAGATTCCAGTGTATAATTGATCTTCTTCACTCTTTTCTATAATTTATTTCATCTCTCTTGTTTCTCTACACTCTTTTACAGCAGTTAGACCGTAGCAACCTAAGTTCCCAATCCTTGCAGGTGTCTATATATATGGGACCTTCTTCTCCATTTTCATAAGCATGAATATCTCCTTCTTTCACTTAAAACCACCAAAAAACCCTTTGATCGATTTAATTTATAACCTTAATTTTGTGACCTGCAGTACTTTTCATCTAAAATCCCGCTTTCTTAAACAAGTTAATATATATATATATATATATATATATATATATATATATATATATATATATATATATATATATATATATATATATATATATATATATATATATGTGGGTGTTGAGTGACTGATATGCACACAATTGAAGTGGTTCAAAATTTTAGAAAAAGATTGTAGAGGCGAATCAATGCTTGAATCACAATTAGAACCATGACCAGGTTTGACAAAATCTACATATCGAAAATGACCAGAACAGAAATTATTTTGGGAGATTTCCAATATCTAACAAAATATAATCCAGTTAAATAGCTCTAATTTTCTGGTCAGATATGCTATGTGTTACGGTTGGAAATCGCATGTCGATCCGCGCTCAGAATGACCTGCAATCATAGAGATGAGACAAAGGAGGGGGCGCCTAAGCCCCGGGTACCCTCCGATGCCTAAGTTAGATTCCCAAGGTAAACAGTCAAGAGATAGCAGAAAACTATCTCCAGTTTAGAGAGAGTGGGACGATGAGTGAGTTTGAGCGTGAGTGAAGGATGAATAATAATAGCTTGTAACTTGTAAGTGCGTAAGTGCATAAAGTTTACCTTGAGGGGTTGTCCTCTACTTATAGATTGTGAAGAAACATGGAGGTACCAAGACTCAGGGGAGTAGACTGCCAATAGGATTGCCAAGTGTCGCTCTGTGGGACACTCATGTGGTAGACTCCGAGTAGGAGTCGGAGACCTTAGCCAAGGAAGTTAGGTCGGTCAGCTCTGGGATTGACACATGTCGACGTGTAAGTAATGGCCGACCGGAATAGTCGGTGTCGTATCAGACTGAGAGAAGGACTCTCCGGAGGTAGCAGAATCTCAATAGGACTCTGGCTCCCAAGGCCGAGTAGGATCATAACTCCGTTCGCTACTCGGGAGGCCGAGCACAAGGGATGCCGTGCGCATGAGAGGCCGAGTGCATAGGAAGCCGAGTGCGAGACACTCCGAGCGCTCAGGCTCCGAAGGCGCACTTGACACGTGTAAGATTTTAAGCGGATGGATCATTTCCCTCCTAACACTATGTATGATGGCCAATCTATCTAATGATGCTGGAATTTTGCAATAAAATTGATGAAACGCATGTTGCTTTTATGTTAAAACAAACACCAACAAAAAACAAAAAAATAAAAATAAATTAATAAATAAAAATCATGATTCAAGCAAACGATACAAAGATTTAATGTGGTTCACATGTCAATGTGATGTGCACAGGAGAAGATGATGATAATTTACTATATAAATGAGGTGTTACAAAGGAGATCTCTCAAGAACAGGCTCTCTCTGTTAACCTTACCGAAATTCCTTCCAATTTTGTGACTAAAATTACAAGAACACACAAATAAATATATATATATATATATATATATATATATATATATATATATATATATATATATATATATATCCTCCTCCAATGCTGGTTGATCGGCCCAAACACTTTGATTCCACCACAGATCTCAAAAAAATTCTAATTCGAATCATTATTAAGTTTTGTTGGAGTAGGTCAATTATCAAAGCAGATCACAGGAATTCGAGACACATAAGACACTTTATAAGTAAGCTATATTCAGGAATTGAGAATTTATAACAGAGATAGAAAAATCAGAATTAAAAATCAATAATTATAGAACAGGAAGCTGGACGGTGATTTGAAATATTAGAGAGGAAACTGAATAGATTGATTGTAGGAAATTAAAAGACTAGAGATTGCAAAGAAGAAAGGATAGATCAACCCGCGAAGGAATTGATCAAAAAGAAAAAAAATTCACGCGCGGATGGCACAATGATTCAGATCTGGAATACCAATCTATGCGCCCAATTGTGGATATCATTATTATGATTATTTATTATTATTTTTTTATGTCAAATGATACCAAATGATTATAGTTTACAATTCATAATTTATTCTCATAAATAATTTATCATAAATAATTCATAAAAATAAATATAAACTATACAAAGAGAACTTTAGGTTGTCAATTCTTCTCTTAATCTTATCATCCTGAGTCTTGACTTGCCCCCCTAAAAAATAACCTCATTTCTATTGTCCAAATCATGTTAGGTCGATGGTGGAATATTTTATAGTCCATTGCATGGGTTTGTGAATGGATTCAAAATGATCGTTTAAAGCCTGTAATACCCAATGGGTCCGTCCGTTAAAAACTAGTACTCCTCAGCTAAAGCTCATGCAAAGACACTAGAAGGCATGTCACGATGCCTTCTAATCTAGTATAGGATGCGTTTGGAGGATAGAAATCATCTCATGCCCCTTATGCCGGCATAAAGAAATTCAATGGCTATCATCCACTATGTGCGTATACCGATGTACCTCGAGTTGCCAGGTGATGAAAGCCATGAAATGAAGAACGAAAGTGCCAATGAAAATGAGCCACGTGTACGGATTGCATGGGCCAAAACCCTCTTGAGAAAACATCTAGGTTCAATGTATTGGTATACGAACATAGTGGATAACAATCACTAGATTTCCTCATGCGAACACGAGGGGCATGAGAGGATTCGAATCTGTCTCTTACTTTTCTAATCCATCGAAAGGACTCACGTCACGACGTCTCACTATGAAACGGATCCACATCCTCTCCCGCCTGAGTTTGGGCGGGAGACTTGGCAGCCCAGGTTCAATGAATCTGCAACGAACGCCCTTTCTGGGTCGGTTATTTAACCAGCTCTCATTGGGTTAGCGAGCTCCAAGGAAGTCTTACAACTAACACAACAGAGTCGAATTGGCAAGAACAAAAGTCTCTTTAGAGAATTTTATAGATCTTCTTCAGAGAAGGAAAACTGCGTACTCATGGCGCTGCTTGCTTCTTCTCATCTGCGATTTCTGGTTCCATTTCTTCCTACTCTCTCATTCCCCGGGAGTTCAAAGGTAGGTTGGGTTTTTTTTTTTTTGGGTAATTCTTGGGTTGGCGTTGTAGAATTCTTCAACAGGTGCATTGCCATGGAAGCAAAACGGAAGGAATATGGTGGAGAGAAACGGTTCAGATCTTTTTGTATAATCCTATTAATGCCAACCTACAAAATATTTTTTGCATCATCTCATTGTCCATGCATTTTGGTGTATATGTGTGCATGCATGCTTATGATACTCTAATCTCTACCATGCACATTCCCATTAGAGTTTCAAAGCTACGTTAAGGTTTGATAGGATATGACATTTAAGATGGGAATCTGTTAATTTGCATGCATGTCTACAAAATTTAGGTCCCATGTGATCTCTCTCTTGTGTATAAGGGTGTCAATTTGATATCGAAAACTTTTACCTAAAAAAAAAAATTGATATAAAAAATGTATACTAAAATTTCTACCATACCATTTATACTGATACTGGTATACTATTTTTTATCTGGTATAGTAATGGTCAAAGTTTGTTGTACCATATTCTTATTTGATATGGTACGATATTGTACAAGTATACCGACGGTACATACCAACTTTCTATACCATTTCTATATATATCATTTACATCTATTTATATACCATATACCGACTAAAAATTAACATTTTTAAGATGACAAGTGTTCAAGTGGTATATATCGTATATTTTTTTTTATAATATATGGTATCAAATAAAATTGGGAAAACTATTCGTACCACCTTTGGACTTAGGTCGAAATAATATACCTACTATTTTAAAGTTCACAATAATTACAATCATTTTCGAATTTTTAACAGTGTTAAGTAAAAGATTTAAAGACAATTTTACTTTGTTGCATTTATAAGCAAAATAGGTTAAAGTGACTTGTTTAACCATGATGAAATGAGCAAAAAAGCACCTTCCAAACGCTTATATAAAAAACCACAAGAAGAAGCACGAAACGAACACGTCTTCTCCCCTGTTTTGCTGTCACATTTGCAGAGCTTAAATAATGACATTAATGACGACCATAATTCGTCTGAAAATTCATCTACATCAGTTACCGCAAAACCACATCCTCGTACACAGAAAAACTTTATCCTCAACAACGGAAAAGGAATTCCAAGAAATAAAGAAAATTCTAATTGCTAACAGAGGAGAGATCGCTCGCAGAATCATGAGAACTTCGAAGAGGCTCGGAATCCAAACTGTTGCAATTTACAACGATGTAGATAAAGACAGCCTTGATGTTAAATCCGCAGATGAAGTTGTTTGAATCGAGCAGTCGAACCACCTCCTGCTCATTTGAGCTATTTGAATGCTTCGGCAATTATTCAAGCTGCAATTTGTAGTGCATAGGTAATACACTTGAGGTTGCCCTAACTTGTATATGTCTACTTTGTTTTCTATTTGTGTGGCTATATATTTGCTTACACAAGTTGATGGGTCGACTGTAATTGTTCTAAAGTTCACAACAATTAGAATTGTGTTCTCAACTGTTTTTGGCAAACCTCCTACTGCTAAAGGAAATTAGACAGCAGAGCGAAGGAAGAGAAAAATAGGGCATTAGGGGTTTGCAACTGAATCCGAAACATTATGGGTTTGCAAATGAATCCAAAACATTTGGGGTTTCCAAGAGGGGCTTCCAAATTCTTTGAGTTAAGCCAAATGGTGTGGGTTTTTGGTTGTGCAAGAATTGGTTTTGTAGTGGAATGGGTTTTTGGTCCAAAAAGAATAGATTTGCTAGGAGGGGGTGTTTCTAGTTAGAGAGAGAGATGTTGGGTTGTGTCTTGTATTCTGTGGGGTCCACACTGTTATTGAATTGTACTTGTATTAGAGTCTACTACATAAACGGGGTAAATCTGTAATTATGTGGGAATTAGGGTTTCTTGGGATCCCTATATATTGTCTCTATAGGAAAAACCTTAGGTAAGACTGGGTGACAGCTGTGAGGCTGACAGAGGAGAACACTCTGTCAGGTGGAGAGTTGTAGAAGTTTCTTGACAATAAAGAATTCTCTTTTTCTCCGTGGACGTAGGCATCCTACAATGGGGTGTTGAACCACGTTAATCTTCGTATTTTTTTTTCTGTTTGCGTCTTCGATTCTAACAAGTGGTATCAGAGCTTAGGTTTTTTGAAGAACGAAGGAGGTACGTAGTATGAAGAAAAAAAAAAAAAAAACTGAATCCGTGAGAAGGGTTTCTATGGAACCCTAGTACAATGATACTTAGGGTTTTTTGTTGTGCCTCGGGGATGCATGGAGCCAAGGCCATGCGATTTGGTCCAACAAGGCAGAAGGTGGTGCCGGCAAGTCAAACGGCGATGATTGTGGCAGGTGGATCATTGGAGTCTACCGTTGTTTTGGGATCTCGACTGATGCAGTTAGATGTGCATGCCGTTAGGGTTTTTGCTAGGTTGGCAGACCCTGTGGCTCGATTCTCTTCAGGTGGTCAAGAATCGTTCCAAAACAAGAGGACGATGATAGCAGCTGGAGAAGGCCGTAGTGGCCGGCGAGACGTGGCCACACGAAGGGTTCCTGCGGTGCTATCTTTGGCTCTGGAGAAGACTCCGTTGGACAGGGGTTTGGTGCCTGAAGGTGGGACGAAACCTGAGAGAGATGTCGTGAAGCATGGTTCGGGAATGAACCTGCAACCACCTGGTGCACAACCGTCGATGAACCTGCAACCACCTGGTGCGCAACCGCCGATAGGAGGCATGTTGGTGGTGGGAACAGTGAATCGGCCAGTGATAGGGGAACAGCCATTGACGATGTCATACTTGGTCGGAAGATCTTCTGCTATGAACGAAGAGTTGCAGAGGAGTCTGCGATTTGCGGAAGAAGGTTCCGTTGTTCGGCGACGTGTGGCTACACGATGGGGGCCGGAGAGGGTTGCTGATATCCCACGGGTGCTGTCATCAGCATCGAAATTTAGGCTGGACAGGTGTTTCTCGGGGTGGCTCTATGAGGCCGCAGCCAATCTCGACGCAGAAAGTCTCGGGGATGTACAATGGCGTTCTGAGAGGCGACAAGGATTGATGGCTGGAGGTTCAAGCTTGATCTTGGGAGTGCTTCCATCTGTTTCAAGGATATCGATAATGGCTTTGCGATCTGGATCTGAGAGATCAATGCCTGGTTTGGATCATACATTGTAGGTTGTGGTGCCGCCATTGCCGATCTGCTTTGGTGTTCGTGAAGGTCGATCTGCTTGGGTGGAGAGCAAGACAACGTCGATGAGAGAGGTTCAATCTGGTAGAGATCTCTGGTTGTCTGAAGGATGCAAGGTGTTATTGTCTATGGCAATGGTTCTTTCGAGGATCCACATACCCTCCTACCAGTGGTTCTGGGAGGACAGTGGTAACCTGTCCTGGATGACTACCACATGGCTCTCGATGAATCTGAGACCCACGTCCGAGCTGACACCCAGCCTACAAGCCGAGCCGACAGGGGGTGTCGGCTCAGACGTGGGTCTCAGATTCACCCGAGAACCACGTGACGACCATCCGAGATAAGTTGTCGCGTCCTCCCAAAACCACTGGGAGGAGACGATGTGAATCCTTCTTTTGAGGAGGATGTACATGTCCTCAACGAAAGTTGGGTTTGTTAGATCAAAGAAAAAAAAAAATAGGAGAAGACAAAGTGTAATGATTACACTGAGATTTTAAAAAAAAAAAGAAAAAAAAAGGGGTGTAATCAGTACCCTATTGGTGTTTTTTTTTTAAGTTTTTTTTTTTTTTTTTTGTTTCCATATTACCTTTGAAAAAAAAAAAGAAAAAGAAAGAGAGATAGTAAATGGATAAAGGGATTTCCATTATGGAAGGAGTATCCAGAGTTGCTATTTCTAAGAATGATTGAGGTAGATTCAGTATGCAGACCTGCAGGGGTTACCCAATATGGTTAGCTCGGTATGACAGCGAATCTGCAAGGGAATCTGGTGGGCCTCGAATGGTGGTGGAGAGACTACACTAGACGATATCCCACGTGGGTCTTGGTGGTAATCAAGTGGATGGTCAGCGACGGCTAGGAGACCCTGATCGGATTGATGGGGTGATGGTAATTGTTCATGATTTGGTCAGATTGGGGAGGTTTTCTCTGGGATCTGACGGCGGGATTTGAATCCCGACACGGTACACATAATGGCGAGTTGATGTTGTACCGTGGGTAAAGAAGGACTGGCAGACTACGGTGAGGAGTCGGTTCTCTAGGTTTGCGCTGGAGGTGCATGTGAGAGACTGTGGTTCCAGGTGTATCTGGAGTTGCAGCAGACTGTGTGTGATGTTATCTTTACAGTGATGTTGTGGCAGTGGAAGAGGTAGAGTCACATCACTTTGTACGGTGGTGAGCTGTGCGGGACACCCGGACTGGGTGTAAGCTATGCCCGTTTGGGTGTAGCGGTTTGATAGAGACGGGTTTATAAACTCAACGTCAACGGGTTCTTCTTCAAGGTGGTTTGCAAAATTCAAGCCAGGTGGAGATTTGTTGGGTTGTGTCTTGTATTCTGTGGGGTCCACACTGTTACTGGATTGTACTTGTATTAGAGTCTACTACATGTACGGGGTAAATCTGTAATTATGTGGGAATTAGGGTTTCTTGGGATCCCTATATATTGTCTTTGTAGGAAAAACCTTAGGTAAGACTAGGTAACAGCTGTGAGGCTGACAGAGGAGAACACTCTGTCAGGTGGAGAGTTGTAGAGGTTTCTTGGCAATAAAGAATTCTCTTCTTCTCCGTAGACGTAGGCATCCCACAATGGGGTGTTGAACCACGTTAATCTTCGTGTTTTTCTTTCTGTTTGTGTCTTCGATCCTAACAAGAGAGAGAGAGGGGGGGCCTATCAGCTGCTGGAGTCGGAATAAATCGAGAGTGATGCTGGAGACGTGAGGGAAGAGCAATACCCTGTAAACTCTCTCAGCTTGAAGAAATAAACGTGGGGGGAGAATAGTACCCATGCGATGGGTGTAGAACTTGATGTATTGACGATGGGGACAACAGGGAGAGAAGAGAAGCTTAATGCATCAAAGTAAACTAGACAACGGAGTGAAGAAAGAGAAAAATAAAGTATTATATAAAAGATAGGAAAAATGAAGAAGAAAGGGAAGGGAAATGAAAAGGAAGTGAAAGGGTTTTTTGTCTTTTCATTTGACAAAATGTTAGTATGGTCTTTTCATAATACCTATAAGGGTATTTTTTTACTTTCAAAAATACAATTTGTGCTGACATCTGCAATTAACAAAAAAAAATCTATCGAAATGGCCCTAAATGTAATAATGTTTAGCATTTAAAGGTAGTACGTGTAATTGTTGTGAACTTTAGGGTAATAAATGTATTTGGACCTAAGTCTAGAGGTGGTACGAGTAATTTTCCCCAAAAATATGAATATGAGAAGTGTTCAAGATGGCATCAAATTAAAACCATATTTGTACCAAATTAGAAACCGAAGCTCATACAGAATCCAAAACCATTTTCGCACCGTATAAAAACAGTATACCATACCAGCAAAAACCATTCCGTTCGAGTCGTTACAATTATGGTTTAAGTTTTGGAAATGTATTCTTATTCAGTATACTAATGGTAAGGGTGTCAACGGGCCGGTTTTGGCCGATTTTGGTCCGGGCTAAACCGGTGTCGGGTTTTATAAGCCCAGCCCAAAACATGTCCATTAAGAATTCGGGCTGGGGTGGGCTGCGCTAGGCACAATAATTAACGGACTGGTCCGGTGTCGGTTTGTTATCGGACTGGGTTTATTGAGGTGATTTCGGGTTGGTTCGGCCCGGATCAGGCTTATCGGGATTATCGGGCCCCTTTTATATGTAAACTATATAGCCTATTTTATTATTTCTATCTATAAAATTAGCATTATTCCTTCCATATGTATGTAATTTAATAAACTATAACAATTAACATAATCTTTTCAACTATAGATTCACATAATCTTCTAGATCATGAAGTGAACTTTAATAATGTAACACAATCTAATAAAATTTAAAACCATTAAAATTAAGAAATTGGGTCCGAACGGACCTTATCGGTGTTCGGGTTGGGTTTTATCGGTTTGGGCAAATTCGGGTTTCTTAACAGACCGGTCCGGTTTGATTTCGGTTTGGACTGAAACGGTGTCGGACTTTACAAGCTCAGACCAAAACCTGTCCATTAAGGCTCGGTCCGGACTGGGTTCGGGTTATATCGGGCTGGCTCGGTCCGTGCTACCGGGCCGGGCCCAGTTTTGACACCCTTAACTAATGGTAAGGGTTTTTTTTTTTTTTTTTTTTTTTTTTTTTTTTATGTACTATACCGAATTACCCATAATGTACCAATTGATTCCCTTAACCGTATTGTTTGAATTTAAAGTGTGTGTGAGAAAGGTTCTTATCATAACTTTTTTTTTTCTTTGTTTTGTATCCAAATCCTCTCTTCTCTCTCCTCCTAGAGGATAGGCAGGAGAGGGGGCGACCCCGTTAGATGACCGACACCTGGGACTCAGACCCCTCTCCTCCAGCTCCAGAACCTCTGGGAGGAGCGGATGTGGATCCATTTATTTCTTTCGGGTTAATTAGATAGACACCCCCTCTACTACAGTGAAACTACATAGAACTACCCTGCTTTTACAAAAGCTACACATAATACCCCTCTAATAATCCTATCATACAATTTCATCTACACCGTTACTTTTAACTTAACGACAGAGGGTCAAATTATTTTTAAGATAAAAATATCCTTACTAAGTACATTTTTGAAAATGAAAAAGAAAATAAAAAAAAATCATAAAAAAAAATATAAAAATGAAATTCAAAAATTTTGAAGGTAAAAAAAGTCTTTTTAGCATCTAAAAAGAATAAACCCTTTTAAAAAAAATTGTCTAAAAGACACTTAGTAAGGGTATTTTTGCTTAAAATTTTTTTTAACCTTCTGCCGTTAAGTTAAAAGTAACGGTGTGGGTGAGTTTGTATGATAAGATTGTTAGAGTTCTGTGTAACTTTTATAAAAACAGAATAGTTTTATGTATTTTCATTACAGTAGAGGCGGTTGTCTATGTAATTAACCCATTTCTTTCTTTTTTTTTTTTTTTTTGAAAAAAAAGTTTTATTAAAGGGTCTCCAATAAATGTCACCAACCAGGTGGCAAATTTGTTCTCATCCATTCCCTTTAATATACACTCATTGATTAATTTCCACAAATACATCTTTCCCAAGTAACAATTTCAATTTTATAATTCCAAAGATTGACATCATATGGTAACATAAGCATGATGTATCAATGAATGAGACCTATTAAAGTTGTCAATTAAGATGCCACTTCAAAGATTATTAGATATCTAATACTCTAGGATTTAATCTGTATTTGGTAAGTATTCTTAACATAAATTTTCAAAATGGAGAATGCATTCTTAGTATATAATAAAAATGAATTAAAAATATAAGATTTTTTATTATAAAATAAAACGTATTCTTTAACATATTCTATCATTCAAGTACGAAAATATATACCAAACTTTTCTTTTCTTATTTTAAAATAAATTTTTTGTTAAAACTAGAATACATGATTAGATGATCCATAATGAAAAAAATATATATAATTAAATAAATGGTTCTTTGGTTTGTATTATATAATGTATTATGAATACCCTATTTAACGACAAATCAATTATCATCAATCCCCCCCACCGATTAGTTTTAACTTAAGTAGGGTCATTTTTTTTAAGACAAAAATACTCTTACTAAGTGCATTTTTGAAAATGAAAAAGAAAATAAAAAAATCACAAAAAAAATATAAAAATGAAATTGAAAAGTTTTGAAGGTAAAAAAATCTTTTTAGCATCTAAAAAGAATAAATCCATTAAAAAAAATTTGTCTAAAAGACACTTATACATTTATTTTTGTCTAAAAAAAGTAAATAGATAATTAAAAAATCGGTATGCCAGATAGGATTCACAAATTTCATAATGTATTGAATAATTCTATGTATTTTCACTATAGTAGAGGGGATGTCTGTATAATTAATCCTTAAATAAAAAAGGTGGTCAAAGTGACAAGTGACAAGGAGAATCTCGTGTAAGGATGCGTTTGGATTTTATCCTTATTTTTTCAATCTATCGAAAGGACTCAGCCACGTCACGATGTCTCATCTCACTACGAAACGACACCCGACTGCCAGGTGACGAAAGCCGCGAAACAAAAAGTGAAAGGGCCAATGAAAATAAGCCACGTGTGCGAATGGCATGGACCAAAACCCTCTGGGGAAAACGACTAGGTTCAATGAATCTGAAACGGACGCCCTTCCTGTGTCCGTTATTTAACCAGCTTTCATTGGGCTAGCGAGCTCTGAGGAAGTCTTTTTCAGAATTTTTTTTTTTTTGATTTTCAGAGAAGAAAAACTGCTTACTTATGGCGCTTGCTTCTTCTTCTGCGATTTCTGCTTCCTTTTCTTCCCTCTCTCTCGTTCCCCAGGAGTTCAGAGGTACTTCTATCTATATTAAGGAAATGGTTTGATCTTTTTGTTCTTCTTTCTTTTTGATACTTTTCTTCTTCAATCCATTTATCAAGATTCTTCTTTCTTTTTGATACTTTTCTTCTTCAATCCATTTATCAAGATTCGACCTTGCTGGGTTTTAATTTCCATTCTCCTTTTCAGTTTTCTTTTCCCAAATTCTTCGGAGTTTTCGTTTTTGTTTCAACACATTCCTACATTTTCGTTTTTTTTTTATCTGATGAGTCTGTTTGTCTGCAGCTCTACAGATCAGTTCCTTCGTCGTCCCATCGGTGGCGGGGAATTCTGCCAGACGGCGGTGGTTAGTGAAACCAGTCAATGCTGAACGAAAACGCAGCGATTCAATTGTTCCTCTTGCAGCAACCGTAGCTGCTCCTGGTATGCTAGGCGTCTTCTTAACCCCTGTTTGTTGATATTCCATTTCGCGCCTTACCCAATTATGTAAATACTGTTTGATCATTGGTATAATTCGACATTTGCAGAGGTGGCAGAGAAGGTAGTAGAACCAGAAGATTACCAGAAATTGGCTGAAGAACTCGAAGAGGCTTCTACTCTTGCAATTATCGATAAAGCTCTTGAGAAATTCGGAAATGACATCGCCATTGCTTTTAGGTATATGACTGATCTCGATCACATAATTTTGAATATGCCATTGTTTATCAGCCTTCTCAACAGTCTGGATTCTGGACTGATTGATTGATTGTTGCAGTGGAGCAGAGGACGTGGTTTTGATCGAGAATGCGAAGTTGACGGGGCGACCGTTCAGGGTGTTCAGCCTGGACACAGGGAGGCTAAATTCTGAGACATACAGGTTCTTCGACACTGTTGAGAAGCACTATGGCATTCGCATTGAGTACATGTTTCCTGATGCGGTCGAGGTGCAGGGGCTGGTTAGAACCAAAGGGCTCTTCTCCTTCTATGAGGACGGTCACCAGGAGTGCTGCAGAGTGAGAAAGGTGAGGCCTTTGCGGAGGGCCCTCAAGGGGCTTCGTGCTTGGATCACAGGGCAGCGTAAAGATCAGTCTCCAGGTACCAGGTCTGAGATCCCTGTCGTCCAGGTCGACCCCTCTTTCGAAGGAATGGACAGTGGGATCGGTAGCCTTGTGAAGTGGAACCCACTTGCAAATGCGAGCGGCCATGATATCTGGAACTTCCTGCGTACTATGAATGTACCCATCAATGCGTTGCACTTGCAGGGTTATGTCTCCATTGGGTGCGAGCCCTGCACAAGGCCGGTGTTGCCAGGGCAGCACGAGAGGGAAGGAAGATGGTGGTGGGAGGACGCCATGGCTAAGGAGTGTGGCCTTCATAAGGGTAACATCAAACAGGAAGCAGAGACCCAAAACGGTAAAGCTAATGGAAGCACCCAATTGAATGCAGACATCTTCAGTACCGAGAACGTGGTGAACTTGAGCAGGACTGGGATAGAGAATCTGGCTAGATTGGAGGACCGAAAAGAACCCTGGTTGGTGGTGCTCTATGCGCCTTGGTGCCGTTTCTGCCAGGTAGTAAAATTTTTCTTCGAGGACATTTATCAAACACATTGAACTATGCAACAACTAACGTCAAAATTCTAATTTATGACAGGCAATGGAAGGATCGTATGTGGAGTTGGCAGAGAAGCTGGCTGGGAGTGGGGTGAAGGTTGGGAAGTTCAGGGCAGATGGAGAGCAGAAGGAATTCGCTGAGAGAGAACTGCAGCTTGGGAGCTTCCCCACCATTCTCTTCTTCCCCAAACACTCGGCACGGCCCGTCAAGTACTCGTCTGGGAAGAGAGATGTTGATTCATTCATGGCCTTCGTCAACGCCCTGTAAATCGTTTCGGGAGGCAGAGGAATTTGAGATTATGTATAGATCATAGATTTTATTTTTATTTTTTTTTTCTTTTCTCATTTTGGGTTTTGGGTTTAATGAGAAGAGTTCAGTTACCTGCTTGGGTAACTGTTTTGCAAAAACTAAATTAAGGGGAATATGGAAGGTTGCAGGAAATAAGAATTATGCAAATGTTGGCGAACAAGAAGAGAAAATCAGAGGGCAAAAGTACTGGATGATCTTAGGATATCGAAACGGGAGGATTACAGTCCTATTAGGGTGGGATTGAATTGAAAAGTGTAGTTCACAGATTTCCCTGTTTTTGGTCTTGATCATTCATTGTGTTTCTCTTTCAGGGCATGCCGCCCGGATCTGCATCCTTTCCTCCCAGAATCACTTCCGAGGACAGTGGCAACCTGTCCGGGATGACCGCCACGTAGCTCTTGGTGAATCCAAGATTCACGTCTGAGTCGACAAGCCAAGCCGACAGGGAATGTCGGTCAGACATGAGTCTCAGATTCACCCGAGAACTACGTGGCGATCATCTGAGATAGGTGGTCGCGTCCTCCCAAAACCACTGGAGGAAACCATGTGAATCCACCCTTCTCGATTCTTCTTGTGTAATATAGAGCATTTGCTTTTCGGAAAGAAAATATATATATTGGCTTTATGCAATTGTATTCAGATTTACCGGAAATTGTATTACGGCTCAGTTTGTTTGTTTGCAAGGGAATTGGGAAGCTGGTTGCAAGGGAATAGAGAAGTAAAAATTTTCAAATTGTAATAACGGATCTAACTCCACCAAGGTTATTGATTTTGGATATGATTGATCCGAATCATCTGATCCCCAATTCAATATTTGTCTTAATATTAATTTGGGAAAATTTCATACACCTCCTTGAAGTTTATCATAATAGCAACCACCTATATTGTTGTCATCAATTAAGGGTATCAACGGGTCGGTCTAGGCCAGTTTCGGTTCGGGCTGAATCGGTGTTAGGTTTTATAAGTCCAGCCCAAAATATGTCCATTAAGAGTTCGGGTTGGGTTGAGCTGTGCTAGACACAATAACTAACGGGCTGGTCCGGTGTCGGTTTGTTATCGGGTTGGGCTTATTGAGGTGATTTCGGACTAATTCGGTCTGGACTAGGTTTATCAAGCTTATCGGATCAATTTTATATGTAAGATATATTGCCTATTTTATTATTTCTATCTATAAAATTAGCATCATTCCTTCTATATATATGTAATTCAATAAATTGTAACAATTAACATATTTTTTTTAACTATAGATTCATATAATCTTTCGGATCAAGAAGTGAACTATAACAGTGTAATATAATCCATCAAAATTTAAAACCATAAAAATTAAGAAATTGGGTCTGGATGAACCTTACCGGTGTTCGGGCTAGTTCGGGCTTCTTAACGGGCCGGTCTGGTCTGATTTTGGTCTGGGCTGAAACGGTGTCGGGCTTTACAAACCGAGACCGAAACTTGTCCATTAAGGTTCAATCTGGACTGGGTTCAGGTTATTTCGAGCTGGCTCGATCCGTGCTACCGGACCGGGCCCATTTTTGACACCCTTATCATCAATGATGACAAGTGCATGGCATTCTGTTAAGATGACTAAGGGAAAAGATAAAATGGTAATTTACCTTCCTATTAAAAACATCCTATCATCATTCTTGAATTTTTGTTTTCTCTTTCCTTCGAACGATTGAAGCAAGCTTTTTTTTCTCTGGCGATACTCCCATCTTTTTCGACTGTGCTCTTCTCCAATGACGCTCTCACATGGGGTTCAGGTCTTCAAGTTTCTCAGCAATGGCGAGCTTGAATAGGTATTTTCTTTTCATACCATCTAACCCTGTCCTTGGTTTTAAGAGCAAAGGCCAAGCAAAGGACATGGTTGCAACTCTTGCTGGTCGAGTGAGATCAGCGCTGACAAAGATATCGTAGAGCTGGTTCTAATTAAGACCCAAGACATTGAGGTTCTTGGTGGAATTTCGATTAAGCCATGGAGGGTCAATCCTTCCTATGGAGAAGAACCCGCAACTAAATCCTCTCCTGCGGTCCTGCCGCCTACCAAGGGCCAGATTTCAGTTGGCCCACCCCCCAATGTATTGGCAGGCGGCCAAACTGAATACAAATCCTTGGATCGGCGGCAGGAACCTTCTGCCGCAGGAGACGATTTGGATCCGAAGAACCCTCGGCTGTCTTCGTAGCCCAGAGTAGCTGTAGATACATTAGCAAGAGGGCCAATGAAACATGGGTTCGGAGTTCTATGTGCATTTGTCTGCAGATACTTGAAAGCAGTCTGGCCAAAATTTACAGAAACTATAACTTCTACATTCGCACTCTTCTCCAACTGCAAGGGTTGCCAAGCCAAGAACGGTGTTTGCGGTTTCAATTCCTTTGACCCTCACAAGCCATTCCTTTGCTTTCACCCTTTGACACAGTTTCCTAAGCCAAGGATTCGTTGTGATACCAAGAATTGAATTGTTCCTGTTAGGAGCAAATATTCAGCCCCTAATAATCACACAACATGTGTAAAGCAACGACTGTCCAATCAAGGGAAACAGATAAAACTCATCAAATGAACAGGCGACACATGGACAACAAGAAGAACCGTTCAGTAGGAGCAGAAAGGGTAAGAAAAAGGATAAAAGCATAACATTGCCCGCATTGATAAGGGGTAAAAAAGATATTACGCTGAAAAACCCCACATGACATCAGCAATAATTGAAGCTATAAATACTCTAACCATCGAGAGTTAAATCACAACAATAATTTAAGAGCTTCGACCCACTTTGCTATGACACCCGTCTACTAAGCCTCGGCCTTTGGCTAACTTATCCAAAGTTTGGTATTTACCATAACCTTCCTACACCACTTAATATAAAAGGTCAAGCTTAACCTTGATTACCTGTGACCTAACGTCCTAATTTAAGTATCGAAGTGGTCACGGGGTGATGAGCCCGACCCCATCTTTGCCCTATTTTGTTGTCTACAAGTCGGACCCATAGCAGAAGACTGAGATGCGGTTTCTAGTAGCAACAGTTCTCTTCTGACCCTCACAAGTCGTTCTACTGCTTTCACTCCCAGACTCAGTTTCCAATGCCATGGATTCGTCGTGGGACCCATAATCGAATTGTTCTCTTCTGCACCCTTTTCATCTTTATCTGCCTGGTGATTGTTGTTGGGGTGACGAAGTTGATCTTACTCTTTAGAGGGCTTGAATCGCCAAAATCCGAAGAAGACCCCACGACCCTATTCTTGCATCATCACAAGTCAATGAATCTCCTCCCCCCTGTGTTTACTTAGGAGGAGCTCAAAGTGTTGACTTACCGGTTTGTTCCAAGGAACAAAATAGGCATTGGAGGGTTCGGGTTGGTTTATATCGGCCACCTTTTCAATGGGCGGATCGTCGTTGAGGAGAGGCTCCATAGAAAGCTAGTGACCATGGCAGCGGCATCGACTAAGGCATTCTGCAATGAGATCTTGATACCGTCGTTGATAGAAAACCCAATTCTAGTGAAGCTTCACACATATCATTTTAGATAAACCGTTTTACATCACGGATTAATTTAGGTCAAAAGTAATGATCTTTAACCAAAGTTATGGTCTTGTATCTACCAAAATGACCACTTAAACTCCAACATGTAGTTCATAAATGATCTTTTCTCTTAAAAAAACCTTAGAGAATACAAAGTTAGTTCTTTTGCAAAAGATAATTGTTCAAAATATTGAATTCATTATATGGATCAGTCTCATAATTATTAGGTAAAAGGTTAAACCAAATTACTTCATATGATATGATTTTGAGAAAATAGAGCTTACGATTAAGTGCATCCGCCACATTGTTCATAGTTCCAGATTTGTGACAGATCACAAAGTTATACTCTTGAATATAAAAAACCCACTTAGCATGTCTAGCATTAAGTAGTTTTTGAGCAGTAAGGGATCTAAGGGCATTATGGTTGGAGTATAAAACCAACTCCTTATAAATCAAATAATGATGCCAAAGCTCAAGGCTTGCACCACGACATAAAACTCAAGGTCATAAGTAGGTATCTCATCTTGGCCATTGGGTATGGTTAGTTGTGTACTCAAGTATTTTGAAGGATTGTATTGAGATTGCAAAACAAATACCATTGACCCATGAATGTCCTGACAAGTTACTATTGATGGGTGATATGTCAGGTACGTTTACGGTAAGGTCTGCCTGAAATCTATTGAGAAATCTTCCTACAAACGATTGTGTCAAGAGGAAAAGAATTAACTTAGCTTCACAATGCCCATTATGTCAATGGGGGAGGATTTTGACCACTTGTTTTGTAAGTGTGCTTTTGTGAAGGAAATATGGATTGAGGTGGGTTACTTATTTGGGATGACTATCCCAACTTGTGACACAAGTATGGTACTGTTGGAATGGTGCCTGAGAAAGGAATCGGTTGCACCTATTTGGTCCTTGTGGAAGGGGTGGCTTTTTGTACATGGACAACTAGAAATGACTACCTATATCGTGATGTCAAAGCGACCACATTATCAGCTTCTGCTAAGATTAGAAAGGAATGTAGAGACATATCAATCTGACAACCATGTGTGATTCAAACTTCAGAAGATCTGAGGGTTGTTTGGCTGCTCTCACTGATGACCAAACAAAGACCAAGATTAGGAGTTGTTTTGGCAACCACCTATGTTAAAATGGTGCAAAATTAACTCTAATGGATGCAGTTTTGGTAATCTAAGATTGGCTGGGTCAGGAATGGTTATTCGAAACAATAAAGGACTAGTGATTTTTGCTTATGCAAAGTCAATTGGAGTGGCCAGTAATTATGTAACAGAGATACGAGGGTTGCTGAGAGGCCTTGCTGAAGCTATTATGCTGAGTTTCCAAAAGAAATGGATGGAGTCAGATTCTAACTCTGTAGTAAATGCATTTAGAAAGGAAGAGTTGCCATGGTTTTGTATGCAGGAATACAAATCCCTCAATTTGTGGCTGGTTTCTTGTCAAGTTAGATATACACACTGTTATAGAGAGGTAAACTGTGTAGCTAATAAATTTGCAAGGAAAGCAGCACATGATAGAAGATCTTATGTCTAGCTACCTTGTCCTGAGTTTGTAGCTCATGAGGTGATGTGGGACAATTCCACAGACCTCGTTATAGATTTCATTAGTTTTTTCATTTTGGTTGCCTAGGATGGCCCCTGCTGATGGAAATGCCGAAGGTGGGGGTTCTTAACATCTTATTAAGGTTATTTTGTATTCTTTATCTTTTCTAATAAATATATTTTGCTTGGACTTCTTGCAAAAAAAGATAGAGTATCACATCTTCGCATTGTTGGGTCTTTTACTAAAATAGGTAATGCGACATACTTATTGGCTTAAGACACCCCCAATCCCAATATGAGATGTGTTGTCGCTGGAATCCGTAAGGGGATTGACCAAGACAGTCAAATATGGAACTCACAGTGAAGCACCGGAGTTCCTTTTCGAACAAAGGGTTCCCTGAGGTGTGAATATTCAAAGACCTTCCCTACTTTACCACCAACTCGGATATGATGCAAATAACTTATGTAAAGAGAATTAAGAAAATGGGAGAGATAACAAGATAGAGAGCAAGAGTTTTTCTTTGTATATCCATTGTGTGTCCTTTACAAGCTTGTGCGTTACATATATATAGATTCACAAACATGTGCACCTTCCTTTTTTAGGCCCGCTTTCTTATGGCTGTCTCTATTAGATATTTAACTATTTAGGACATAGTAGGTTAATAGGCCCACGACCCCCTAGTTCGTGCTACAACGTCACGTCAGCCACCTTTCGACCCCCTTGGATTGTTTTCGACCCCCCTTTTGGGTTATGTTCTCTATAACCACCAAACACCATCTCTATCATAGTACTTTTACCAAGTAATATTCTAACGATTCATCGGTTTGGATCGAGATCCTGTGAATCGGCGGGTCAAGTCAGCATACCTTGCATTAATGTTTGTTGTCAGCATTTATGGCCATTAAAGACAATCCATTAATGTCCCGACCACCCTTGTCTACTTGTCACATCCTGTTAGAGTCAGACTGGGGGGTCGAACACGAGCTTCCTTCAATATTTACCATGATGCCCTCTTTCCAATGCCATGGATAGACGCCACATGGTCTTCTTCTGAAATCCCCTTTCTACGGTTAGATTAATCAGGAACCATTATTTTCCCCAACAAGATGCATCACACTTTACTTTCAAAAATTTCCTCATAACTGGGTAAAGCAAGTGTGAGTGCTTCAGCTAATTTTATTTTAACCAAATTGAAGCTTTTATTGGCTGCGTTAGTCCAAACAAATTCTTTGGGACAACATTTGAAATAGGAGCAACAATGATGCTAAATTCTTGATGAGCCTTTGATAGAATGTTGCAAATCCATGAAAACTTCAAACTTTGATGATTGATCTTGAAGTTTGTTAATACACAATTGCTTTGATCTTTCCCTCATCTACTTTGTCTCCGTGAAAAGATATAACAAACCCCAAAAAGGATACACTTTCGATCATAAATGAACACTTCTTGATATTACAAAAAAGTTTTTCCCTACACAAAACATCAAGAACTTGGTGCATAAAGTTAATGTATTTATTACAAGAAGAGTTAAATATGAGAATATCATCAAAATAAACAACTATAAATTTTTTTAATGAAAGATCTAAGTACTTGAGTCACTAGTCTCATGAAAGTACTTAGTGCATTGGATAAACCAAATAGCATGAAAAGCCACTCATAGAATTATCCTCGAGTCTTAAAAGTGATTTTCCATTCATCACGTGGTTGGATACGGATTTAGAGGTATCCACTTCTATGATAAAGTTTTGAAAATATTGTACCACCATTTAGCATATCAAACATACCATCAAGTCGGGGAATTGAGAATCTATATTTTACCGTAATTTTGTTTATGGTCCGACATTAATACACATCCTCCAAAAACCATCTTTCTTTGGTGTAAGAACGGTCAAAACGACACATGGACTTAGACTTTCTTGAATAAATCCTCAACTTGCCTTTGGAGTTTGGCATATTCTTTTGGGCTCATTCGATAATATGACAAGTTTGGCAAAGTTTCTCCTAGAACCAAGTTAATTCTATATTGAATATCTAGGATTGGAGGTAAACCATTTGATAATTCTTCAAGGGCAACGTCAACTCATTGATGAGCTTTTTTTATGCCACTAGGTATTTTCTTTTTTCCCTCTTGGTTCACTTCCCTACTAATTAGAACATAAGTTTGAGTATTCTCTTTATAAATGTTTTCAAATGTTTTTATCCATAAAAAAGTGGATTTCTTATTCTTATGGTCTTTTCGATGGAATTTCTTTAATGGGGTTAAAATATATCTTACCCCACTAACAGATAAAGCATAAGAATTATTTTCTCCATCATGTTGTGTTTTTCAATTAAATTACCAAGGTATTCAAAGTAAGAGGTGACTAGCATCCATAGGTATATCATCAATCTCGAGTCTGAAACCAAGTTTCTTTGAAGTTGAATGCCTTTTTTTTTTATTCTTTCTCTTTCCTCCTTTATCTTCAAAAATCAAAAAAGAAAAAAGAAGAGGGATAGAAGAATTAGTCACAAATAATTTATTCTATCACTAATCCTCTTTACACCCTTGGAATGTCAATAACTGAAAGGAGGAAGATCTAGAAAGCCCTCACTTTATTGATGGGATATTTTGATCCCCTTTTCCATTTACAACCCCCCATGCTGTTCTCTCCCTCGGAATAATAGGGTCATTATGCTCATTACTAAACTTGTTAAAGAGATGAAATATACCCAAGGTATGGGATTTGACGACGGACTTGAAAAGCTACCTACAGATGATAAAGCTTGCATTCTCTGCATTACTACGGTTACTGGCACAGAGTTAGCCGATCTTGTACCCCTAAATCCATAAGCAATTAGTGTTGTATGGAAATAATCAGTCCATTATAGAGTTTCTAATCATTTTTGAACTCTTGTTTATCCAAAGTTCATTACAATATTTTCGAATTGAAAATTTTACCAAACATCTTTAATGAGAACCTCTTCTTCCTTTTTAAACCAAGAAATGTCATATGGGTTGGGATGGGGTTTCAATTTCAAATTCAATTTTTCCACCATATTCTTATCTATCATATTTTCACTACCAGAATCAATTAAGTAAACATTTTCGACCATAAGTAATACAATATATATGAAAATTTTTGGTTTTTAACAAATGGTCATCTTTTAAAGTTTTAGGGGCAATTAAAACTAGTCATATGACAAGGATTGTCGATCCACTATGGGAGTCACATACTTCTTGAGATTCAACATTCTCATTATCGGTCTCATGATTAATATCACATTTCATATCCTCAATTAAATTTAAGGAAAAAATACGCTACCTCCCCTCACGTTTGCCTGAATTACAACTGCCACCCAAATGTTCCCAACAATTACAATTGTCCCGTTTTTTTTTTAACTGTGTTAAACTTAACCTCCAATAGAAAATTATACCCTAAAGTCGAGGGACCTCTATTATTTCTTTGTTCTCTCACCCCATATCTCATGCCATCCGACTGCAAAGATTCGAGACGGTTCTTGAGAACATCTGGATAATGTACAATGAGAGGGAATTGCAAACCTAAACAGTTGGCAAATTTTGGTTTCGTGCGAGCAAATGTGGGCAGGTGTTGTGTGTGTCTCAGTTCTAAAGCAAAATCGAAGTCCATTGTGCTGTTCCTCCTCTTCCTTTTGCCATTTTTTGCCATTGATTGCATAGCTCAAGGATGTTGAAGAAATCTTAAAGAGATAGGATTTAAGAGCCAGTCGTCGGTAGGCTAAAGGTGATCATATTGATTTAGACTGAGAGAGTGGCGTAGGGTGCATTGGCAGTCTGATGGAAATGCCCGAATGATGATTAAGGTTGGGGATGAGGAAGAAGATGATGTTTTCTATGAGTCGATCACATCCTCTCTTTGTTGTCTACTTCTTCTTCACCTTCAGGTACCGTCTCAGAAGACGATGACTCGAATGACTCGAATTATGCATCAGAGCTTTCCCCAGTCCCAACATTCCCCATGGATGACCCCAAGTATGGTGTCTGGACTGCCGAACCTTCCTCACCAATTCCTCTTGTAATTTCCATAGAGGCCACCACTTGCCTTGCAGTCACTACAATGACTATTTTCAGTCCAACTCCAACTCAAGAGGACCCTGATTCCACCGTCCGATAGGCTTGTGTTGAGGTTGGATTGGTAAGCGCCGTCCGACAGGCTTTTTGAATCTTTTATCAGAATCGGAGATGTGCTGTTTTCTTTATTAGAATTTGATAAAGAAACCTGATGTCATTTCATTTGAAGCCAGATATTGAATAGAGTTTGTGTGAACAGGAAATGTTGACACCAATGCATTGAAGGTGGTCGATTGATTTGCAAGTTTTCCATGCCATCAACTGTAAAATCTGCAGGAGTATTCTGCACATCGGGGTTGTAATTATGCAGCGTGGAAGGAGGGTTGGTGGGTTTTGGAACCACGGAGGATACAGGAGGCACCATTGAAGGTGTGTTACACCTTGATCTTGATCCATGGATTCAAAGTTGCAGAAGAAAATGGAGAAGAAAGTAGAAAAAAATGAAGTTGCCGAAGAAGAAATCGAAGAGTAAAGCACAAGGGAGGCAGATGAAATGGGGTTAGTTTGGTCATTAGAAAATTATTGGCCATAAACCGTCAGCATCTAAGAGAATATACCTTACAACATGGATTTAGTTGTAATTGTTGGGAACATTTAGGAGGCAGTTATTATTTGGGCAAATGTAAGGGAGGTAACTGTAATTTACCTTAAATTTAAATGATGATCACTATTTCTCTTAGGACATTCATGCATATGGTGACCATTTTCTCTACATCGAAAACAATTAGAAAAAACCCATTAGTTTTTTGTTTTTCATGTGATGTGGTATTCGGGCTATTTTGGTTTAGTCTTGACGGATTGAGCATTTCTTTTTTCTCTAGGGATCTCACTTTAAAACGATTTATCAAATCCTTTAAATGATATCTGTTTCAATTTCTCTTCAACTTTGGAAGCTAACTAGTAAGCTTTCTTAATATGAGATACATGATGTAGAGAAATTTCATCTAAAATATTTTCTTTCAAGCCACCAATGTATTTAACCACTAATTGGTAATTGATTTCTTCCAAAGCTAACTTATTCAAATATTTAAAAAATTTATCCATATAATCACTCATATTTTGGTCATTTCTTTGACAAAGATGATGAAATTTGTGTACAAGGTTTGAGGATAATTTGTTAGTCATGTGTTGTCATTGTTGGCAACTTGACTGATGTGGTAGTATTAGTGAGCATACAGTCAAAGAAATGAAGAGAGAGAATGTTTGTGCAAGTAGCAGTGATCTTTATGTAGTGGCAAAGATGAAGTAGCCTTGTGTATGGGTTCTACAGAGTTCTACAATCTCCATAGAATGTTTGAGAAGGTATGTAGTGAGTTGGTTGGATTTCTACATTGAGTTGACTGGGTAGGAGCAGTTTTGACAATACATGTGTTCAATGATGTTCTAAGCTGAACTAAGGTGATAGGCTGTGTGTGGGAGTCCGTGTGAGCATGTACACAAAGTTTCGGGTTTGAATTCCAAGGTTTCATAGAGTTTTGATTTTTGAAGCTCTTTTTTGTGGGTCTCACAACATCATCATGGCAATCAGACACTAGGAAGACGTAGAGCACCGAGTTAGTTTTGCAATGCAAGTTGAACCACTTGATTTCGATATAAGATGAGGGAAATATCGCGATTCCCGTCAGATCACGTGAAGAAGGTCAAAAATCTCTGTTATTGGTGTGTTTGTGAACACAAGGAAAATAGTAATATTTTGATAAAGTCTAGGGGCCTTTTTATAAATATCAAAAGTTGAAGGATTCAGTCTGAAATTATCAAAAATGAAGGTAAATTCTTTTCAAACGGTTTAAAATGAGCCATGTAGCTCAGATTTTGATATGAGGGCCCTTGAAAAGGCGGGCTCAGGTGTTAATGCGGTGATCGAGTCATGATCTTCTCGTGAGAAGCCCTACTGGTTGGATGCAGGTTATTATAGTGGTTTTTGTTGCATGGAATACAAGACATGATACGGTGATAGCGCACGTATAGTGCAGCGTCAGCATTGATCCAGATCCAATGGTCAATATTTATTTTGATCTTTTTTGACGCAATAAATATAATTGGATGGATAAAAGGCAATCCTTCCTTTTTTCAGATGATCCTATGGTTATTAATGAAGATTTCATTTTCAGCGTATAAGAACTCGACAACTCAGTGGTAGCGTGGCTATAAAGACCAAAATTTCTTTTTATTTCACTCTGAACATCAATTTTCAATGTTCCTTATTTGAATTTCTTCTACATGATCTTAGGGATTGAACATTCCTAAAGAGCAGAATACAATCTTTGCTGAGTATATCTAGGTTAAACACTCTTAGACTAGCTTTCAATTTTTCATGCCAATTCATAGAACTGGCCCGCCATTACAGGCATCAAGGTGTTTGATCATTATATGTTTTCTAATATGAGTGATATAATGCAAACATACACACAAGATAAGTTAAACTTACAATAATTAAACATATGCAAGTCCAATTCCTTTGAAGAGTCAACCGAAACTACACCCTCATCCTTTGGGACAAGAGTGCACTGGTCCTCTTACTATCAGTGTAGAGTCAACCGAAACTACACCCTTATCCTTTGGGACAAGAGCGCACTGGTCCTCTTACTATCTGTGCAGAACCTGCGAAGGGATAATGACTCTCGAAATTCCACTACCTTTGAGTGTATGAAAACTTCTAAAGTCAAGATCCTTCATCCATGTGCATGAGTATACATGATCTTTGACACCGTCACCTTTGGGTGGACAATGCCGCTCTTTGCTGCTTCCACAAAAGTAAAAAACTTGATAAAATTACATTTGAGTGAGCACTATCCTTCTTTGTTGTGTCTATAAATGCATAAGTACTGGATTTGAGCATATCATGATAGAACTGAGCTTGCCACTTTGGTGGTCCCACCCAATCCTTACACAACATGTACAAATCATAATTTGAATAAACTGAAACAATGCCACCTTTGGGTGAATACTGTCATTCTTTAAAGCATTTAAAAACATAATTGATTGAAAAACATTATCCCAATGCACAACTAATACCTCAAAAATTTGAAGTCTATACTTTGTGTGATTTCACTTTGCTACAAGTTTTATTTTGTAGCAATCAATTCTCCCACTGAAATCACACATATTCTTATATATCCAACACTGATGTGTATACCAAGGAAATAAATAAATCATTAAATACAGCAGAATGAAGGTCATTATTTCTCCTTCCTAAGAGTCAACCGCACTACACACTTATTCTTTGGGATAAGCATGCACTGGTCCTCTTAGATATATAGGCTAAACCACCAAGGAATGATGACTTCAGAAAATTTCACTACCTATGGGTGAATGAAAAATCCTCAGTCGATCATCCTTAAAAATCATTTCTTTTCTTAAGAGTCAACCGCACTACACATTTATCATTTGGGATAAACATGCACTGGTCTTCTTTAGATATCCAGGCAAAATCGCCAAGGAATGATGACTTCAGAAAATTTCATCACCTTTGGATGAATGAAAAACCCTCAGCCGATCATCCTTAAAAAACATTTTTTTTCTTAAGAGTCAACCGCACTACACATTTATCCTTTGGGATAAACATGCACTGGTCCTCTTTAGATATCCAGACAAAACCGCTAAGGAATGATGACTTCAGAAAATTTCATTACCTTTGAGTGAATGAAAAACCCTCAGTCGATCATCCTTAAAAATCATTTCTTTTCTTAAGAGTCAACCGCACTACACATTTATCCTTTGGGATAAACATGCACTGGTCCTCTTTAGATATCCAGGCAAAACCGCCAAGGAATGATGACTTCAGAAAATTTCATCACCTTTGGATGAAAAATCCTCAACCGATCATCCTTAAAAAACATTTATTTTCTTAAGAGTCAACCGCACTACACATTTATCCTTTGGGATAAACATGCAGGTCTTCTTTAGATATCCAGGTAAAATCGCCAAGGAATGATGACTTCAGAAAATTTCATCACCTTTGGGTGAATGAAAAACCCTCAGCCGATCATCCTTAAAAATCATTTCTTTTCTTAAGAGTCAACCGCACTACACATTTATCCTTTGGGATAAACATGCACTGGTCCTCTTTAGATATCCAGGCAAAACCGCCAAGGAATGATGACTTTAGAAAATTTCATCACCTTTGGGTGAATGAAAAACCCTTAGTCGATCATCCTTAATCAGAGAGTGCATGTTACTATGTTACTATGTTACTAACATAACTGGACAATGCCACCTTTGGGTGTGCATTATCAATGCTTGACTATTTTTGTATAAAATATAAAATTCTTGAATTTGCAGAAATAACCATGCAGTAAGTGTGCCACTTTGGTGGGTTTTACACTATTACACAATTATATCGGTAAATTCGGATGTGTAGTCATATAGAATATGATTTAAATATTGAAAACAAGGAATTATGTCTCAAAAAACAAATATAAACATGCACATTACTCATCTGGTAATCATTTCATCATTTAAAATTACAAAAACCTTATAAAATACTTCTAAAACTAGCTTTTATCTAATTATTATAGCTTTGGGATACCACAAATGATACTACAGATATACCAGAATGAAGATAATCAAAAAAGACAATCAACGGTGAAAATTTCAGGTCAATCGGACATAAAACGCGCCCTCACGCGCCGATTAAAGTCGGCGCGTGGGATCACTTGCCAGTGATCCAAATAGGGCCTTAAATCGGTTTGGTTCAACAAAACTGGTCCGGTCCGAACATAACTGGGATGCCAATCCGGTCCAACCATCGGGTCGGGTTGACCCATTTTGTCCCCATCCGGACCGGTCAATATTCGGGTCGGATTAACCCATATTACATACGAACCGGGTCCAAAGTACGGGCCAGGTAGCCCTCTTCCGGCTCGGGTCAACCCGACCCACTTTCGGCCGGGTCAGACATCCGGGTTTTCGGGTCAACCTATGTCGGGTTGGCCCAGTCCATGCTCGGGTCGGGTCTGTTGGGTCTGATTGACTAGCCCTGGGCCGGGTCTGGCTGGCCGGGCTGGCTATAGCTTGGGCAGGCCCAGCCCGGTCAGATCTGGTCTGGGCCTGGCGGGCCTGGGCTGGGTTGACTCGCCCGACTCAACCAGCAAACCCGTTAGGGTTTGCGATTCGGCGCCGAGTCGACCTGGCGATGACTCGGCGCCGTCAGAATAACAATTTTTTTTTTTTAAGATCGGGCGAGTGGATCTCACTCTCCTCTTTGGCCGGCGCGTGACGGCGCGTCCGACCTCCGGTGACGGCGATATAATATCGCCGTGACCGTCTCAGGGAGATCTACAAACTGACATAATTTTTGTATGTAATATTTCCGATTAAGAGTCACTAAGGTGTGTGTCGTAAGGATACGGCTTGAGAATACCCGCTCGGGCTAAGGGCTAAAAAAAATTATCTGATTTTTAAATCTTCTTTTCTCCAAAAATCAAATGGAATTTAAGAAAATTTTCTTTCAATACTCAATGATTTTAAATCCATGTGGGATGGCTCTGATACCACTGTATGATTTTTTTACTTAATCCTAATAAAATTCATTACAATGAATCCCACATGGAATGTAAAATATAACTGAGCAATAACACAATCCATTAAAAAAATAAGACATACATTTTTGTAGGAGATTGTTTTTCGATATTTTCTTGACGCCTGATTCCTGTAGAGATTCTTGCAGAGATCTTCTACAGTCTCCTCTCCCTTAGGTATGGGTCCTCTTGATTATGCACACAGAGAGAGACTATATGGACCCCTGCTCCATATATATAATGTTTTTGGATTCCAAATCTATTCCAATCCCATAATGGAATAGATTTGATTTATATTTGGTAAGGGATAATCAATTATCCTTGATTGGATTCCTACCAGTTAAAATAGGCAAGTAGGATAACGTTGTCCATAATAGTAAAATATAAGAAAAAGATTTTACAGCCAGTTATTTGGCTCGTAAATTAACTAAGAAGGCCGAATCACTTTAGGGGATGACTATTTGGTCAAATTTCACTCCATGGCTCTTTAACTTATCCATTACCAAAAGAACAACCAGTGAAAGGTGAAGGCGATGGTGAAACCGATGAAAAACCTGCACCTCCTAAAGATGGCTCTTATGAATTCTCCGATGAGAGAGGTTTTTCGTTTACGTTTTTTTTTTTTTTTTTTTTTTTTTTTTTTTCTGCTAATTTTCTTTAAAATATAATATAAATAGATGAATGAGAAAGACACGTTGAGGGTGGGGAGTATGTGAATTACTTCAGTGAGGAAATTAAATGAGGGCATTTGGGAATTAAGGATTGGAGGGAGACGTTGGGGAAGAAAATTTGAAAAAGAAAAATGAAATGAAAAGGACATTTCAGTCTATGACATCATGCATTTGGGAATATTGGGAATTAAGAATGGGAGAAAGACATTGGGGAAGATGTAAGAGAAGTATATTACGGAGTAAGTTTAAGATTATTACAAAGTTATAAAAATAAATATTGATAACAATTAAAGTAGATTACTTACAGAATTTATGAACTATGATTAAGAATATGGATAGGCTGAGTCGTGTCATCGGTCATTATCCTTAAGATTAATTCACTCCTTATGTGCAAAGAGTTTCTGTGAGATTAATCCCCAAGATAAAACAGCTCCGAAGTTGAAGCTTCTTCCACTTAGGTTGCACTCCAACAAGTGGTCTTCGTCAGAATCTCGACGGCTACAATCAACACTCAAAGAGAAACAGATCGATTTTAATAACTATAAAAACAGAATAAGACTGGAGGAGAGAAAGAAAGAGATAGAGTTGTATACGGGTAAACTTATTGTAATCTTATGCTAATAGACTATTTTCATATTAATAGAAGAAGAAGTCCCAAATCAAAGGGTGCGATGGAAAGTTGTATCCATCCGATGGGTTGTAATGAAATGGTGCGTCAGGAGAATATACGGTCAAGATTTAATTTTCCCAACGATCATAAAGATCAATAGTTTAGATTAAACATATTTGAATTTGTATAGGTACGAACGTATCCATTCAAATATGTCATGTCTCTACACACCTTTCAAAAAAAAAAAAGACCCCCACCCCAGCCCATGAAAAGAACCCCGGATCCCACCCCTCCGAACCCTTTCATTTAAGGGCTCAAGATGTTATAGGTCACACAAAAAAAAAAAAAAAAAAAAAAATAAATATATATATATATATATATATATATATATATATATATATATATATATATATATATATATATATATATATCCTCAATTTTACCTCTCCAAGTAATATGAGACTAAAAAAAGTCCTATAAACAATGTTAGATTTATGTGGGCTTAATTAATTACCTAAACTAGTTAATTTAGTGGGAATTTGATTGACACGGTATAACCAGCTTGGTGTGGTTTGTCACATGGTATGAGATAGGTTTGGTAACCCTAATTCTATTGTGGGAAAGGTTTTAGGTTACATCTGTATTTCTATAAATACAGGGTTAGAGTCCCACAATCACAGTTAATCAGTTCTCTGCACCCATTAGCAAGAGACGTTAGGATATCTTCTGGAGGCTGTGGAAGACTGTAGCCGAAGTATTTCGATCAAAACTTGGAGCATCGTGGAGTGCATGGAAAATTAATCTCTTCACAGACAGGTATGTCTTTATGTTCATTGTTTATGGCTTCTCTATTGTGTTATATGGTAACTGTATGGATGGAGAATAAGTTTTATTGAAACTCTAAACACATAATTATTCTAATAAATAATGTCAATAAAAAAATATAAGTGGGAAAATTTTCTTCCAAAACCAAAATCAGAAAAGGGAGTCAAAATTTGAAACTTTTAATTTTTTTTGTTTTAAAAAAATCTAAAAACCCAACAGAGGAGGATTTGAAAAAAGAGGATGAAATGGAAATGGCATTAAAATGCCATGATATAGTCAGGTACTCTCTTCATCTATTTCAATCTTTCAGTCAGCGGTGGGTCCAACTGTCCAAGTGATTTCAAGTTTTCTGATTTAGATTTCATTCATGGAATCATGGTATCAAATTTTGATGTCATTTTTCAATGAAATCACGGAAAAGAAGAAAATGGTTTTCAAGATCTGGAAATGAACACTCCATCCAAATTAATGTTCCCCACATGTCCTGAACTACTAAAAAGACAGTAACTGTCAGCGTGCATTTCTCCGCAGTTCTCTTCTCAAGACTACATACTGAGTTCGACTGGTCTGCAGTTTGCCTTGGACTTGGTTTCTTCGAAAGCCCTAGAAAAAAGCTTTACTCTTCCTTCGGGGTTGATCGATGGCTTGGGCTTGCTCCTACTGCCCTTTTATCAATCCTCAATCACACAGATTAACGTGCCAAATATGTCTATCTTCTTCGTCCTCCTCGCCTTCTATTCCACCATTAACATGGTCGTGTAATGCCTTTACTTTTCCAACACATTTGACGATACAAGGTGCCAAATTTTTGGTACGAGACCAAAGGCTTCTCTGCTATCGAGATTCGAGGATTTGGATTCTCCGGACAAGATGACGAATTGGGTTCCTCGGTGGGTTCTACTTTCTTGCCCTTGCAGCCTTATAAGAGGAAGAATCAGGACACAGTTGAGATTGGTGATAGCTTTAGTAAAGCGGTTAATTAGTCTCGAGAAGTGAAATCGTCAAGACAAGCAGAAACAGTCTTAGGTGAGTTTTTGTTCTGTCTTTATATTCAGTTCACTTCCCCTCTCTTTTCGCTACATTTGTTTCTTTTGTTGGTTCCCCTGGTTAAAGTGAGTAGAACTCCCCTTCCCGTTTTATTTTGTAAGCTCTTTTGTTCTTTATATGGATTTTGTTAAGTTCTTGGATGGGTTTTGTTGTCTTCAATGGCTTTGTCGATTCTCGTTTGTCATGCTCTGCTGATTGATCGATCACATAGATATAAATGATGTTTGTGTAAAGGAACGGCAAGATTGGCGGATATGAGATTGTACCAACACCTCAATCTCATATCCATTCCCAATCCCTACAAATCAGTAACCTCCTCGTAGAGATCAGCAATCTGGATATACGTTTCGAGTTTGACCTCTTTCCTACAGATCAGCAATCGGATATGGATAAAGGATATGCCTTTCAGGCTTAACTTCCTCCCTAAAAATCAGCAATCCATTTAGATAAAGATATGAATTTCAAATTTTGTAATTTAAACTCAAACATGTCTATCCCGCCTAGAAAATTGTTGTATATAAAAGAAGACGTGCCTAAGATGAAAGCATGTCATTCAACCTATTTTGAGTTATCTTTTATATGGTATCAGAGCTTCAGTCGCTCTACCTGTGTTAGCTTTACTTATGTTAGCTAAAGCTGCAAAATGTCTTCACATATATCATCCACAATCTCACCAACAATGGCCACTGCAACTCCACCCGCTGCTGCACCGCCTTCCAGTTTCCATCACAATCTCATAGTAAAACTCTACTTTGAGAATTTCTTGTTATGGAAAACACAACTTTTACCATTACTTCGTAGCCAAGAGCCAATCGGTTACATTGATGGAAGCCTTCCCAGTCCTTCTCCTACATTGGCGTCAGAAGGAACTGCTACTCCTCTCTCTAATCCAGAATATGCCAAATGGCTTAAAAAGGATCAACTTGTTCTTAGTTGGCTTTTCGCTTCACTTACAGTCGGTGTCTTCCCTTACGTTATTGGACTATCCACTGCAGCTGATGTTTGGAAGGCTCTTCAGTTTGCCTTCAGCGATATTTCCCATACTAGTGTTCTTTAGTTGCACATGCAACTCCAGAATACTTCAAAAGGCGAAAAATCAGTTAGCACCTATCTTCGTGAGGTGAAGTACATCTCAGATCAGTTGTCAGCTGCAAACAAACCAGTCTCTCTTGAGGGACTTAATGCAATCATTTTTCGTAAACTCGGATCCGACTTTAGCGATATCATCACTGCCTTAGCCACAAAAACTGAGGCCATCCCCTTCCATGAACTGCATAAACTACTAATTTACCATGAGCTTCGCATGAAGAATGCCACCACTTATATTGAGGCTAACCTTACCCACAGAGCCGCCCCAGTTCCTCACACCCCCTTTCGTTCTGAAAAATCCGCTCCACCTTACTCAAGCAATAACCATGGCTCTTGTAGCAATTTTCAATGATCCAAAAAGAAGGATCGATGTCAAATCTGCAACAAGAACAACCAAACTGCCTCCCACTGCTAGTTCAGGTACTCCCAGTCTGGTTTGGCGCCCTTAGGACCCTCAGCCTACATGGCTAGTCTCTTACCCACTCCACCCTCCAAACTGGTGGAGTGGTATCTTGATACTGCCACCAAGCATCATGTCACACCAGATCTCTCCAATCTTCATATTGCCCAGGGCTACATTGGTAATGATCATCTCCGCGTAGGCAATGGTATAGGTTTAAACATTAATCACATTGGATTTTCCTCAATTTCCACTTCTTCTTCTCCCCCTCTTCATCTTACCAATATCCTTCATGTACCTAACATCACTAGAAACCTTTTATTAGTCCATCAATTTACAAGGGACAACTATTGCTTCTTTGAATTTCACCCAACTTATTTTCTTGTGAAGGACCAGGTAACCTAGAAGCCGGTGCTTCATGGAATCCTTAAGGCTGGACTATATCAACTGACGGGCTGCCCCTCCCTCCCTCCCTCCCTCCCTCCCTCAACCATCACCAAAAGCAGCTCATGTGACTGAATACATTTCAGCATCCGATTGGCATGCTCGACTTGGGCATCCTCATGCTCGCACTATTCAACATCTTATTCACTCCAAAAAATTATCATGTCCTTCATCTAAAATAGGTCTATGTTCTTCTTGCTTTTTGGGCAAATCCCATTGTACTTCTCTTCCCTCAACTGGTTCAGTTAGTAAGCATTGTTTAGATTTAATGTTCAGTGATGTTTGGGGTCTGGCTCCTCTTTGTTGAACTATGGGCCATCAATATTTTGTTTTGTTTGTTGATTACGCTACAAAATATACTTGGCTTTATCCCATCTCCCAACGTACCGAGGTTCCCACCATCTTTCTCACCTTCAAAGCCATGGTGGAACGTTAATTCTCTTGTTTTATCAAGGTCTTCCAATTTGATTGGGGTGGGGAATATGCGAGCTTAAACAAGTACCTCAAACATTGTGGCATTGTCCATCGTGTGGCTTGCCCCCACACACAAGAGCAAAACGGATGGGCAGAAAGAAAAATACGACACATTGTTGACACTGGTTTAACCCTGCTTGCTCATGCCTCTTTGCCTCTAAAATTTTGGTCATATGCCTTGGAGACTGCTGTTTACTTAATTAATTGGTTGCCTACCCCCATTCTTTACTACGACAATCCATATCACTCCTCACCAGACTACCAATTTTTATGGGTTTTTGGGTGTGCTATATATCCCCTTCTACGTCCCTATCGCACTCACAAGTTTTCATTCCGCACAACCCCTTGTGTATTTATGGGGTATAGTCCTCAACATCTTGGGTATCGTTGTTTGGATGTATCTAAGGGCTGTTTATATATTGCACGCCATGTCAAGTTCATTGAAAATCAGTTTCCATATCAAAATCTGGCCAACCCACCCACACCATCCCCACCCGACCCTTCTCCTTGGCTAATCGTCACCACATCCATGAGACCATCACAAAGGATTTTGGGCCCGGCTCCACAATTACTTGATGCGTACCCATTACCTTCTCCACCCTGACCCCCTCCCCCTCCCCGGATGCATCCAATGATATTAATGTTTTACCATGCCTAACAATACTCTGCAAGTTTCTACTGAGGTTATTACAGAGCCTGTACAGGAATGTGTTATTACACAATCGGGTCGCACTCACCAAATGTCTCTTCGACCAAATCCTCGCTTTCAACCCGGTATCTACTTCCCTCGGCTCACCTAACTGAATCGGCGGCTGCTTTGGAACCAACTTGCTACAGTGAGGCCAATAAGTCTCAAAATTGGAGAGATGCCACCTGGTTTCACTGATCCAGATAGGTCGCACCATGTTTGTAAATTACACAAATCCCTGTATGGTCTCAAGCAAGCACCCCGTGCCTGGTTCACATGGCTTAGCACCTTTCTTCTCTCCTTGGGTTTTATTGGCTCCACCATTGACACCTCTCTCTTTATTTACAGAAAAGATATTCACCACTTATATTTCCTGGTTTCTGTGGACGATATAATACTCACTAGTTCAGATCCGGCCATGATTCAATCCCTCATCAACACCTTAAGTGTAAGGAAGATATTCACCACTTATATTTCCTGGTTTCTGTGGACGATATAATACTCACTAGTTCAGATCCGGCCATGATTCAATCCCTCATCAACACCTTAAGTGTAAGGAATTTGTGATCCATGATTTGGGGCCACTTTACTACTTCTTAGGCATTCAAAGTCATACCCCACGATCAGGAGCTCCTCCTTTCCCAACACAAGTACGTACAAGATCTTCTAAAACGATCCGGCATGGATGAATCCAAGCCCATCCATACCCCAATGGCATCTTCAGCTTGGTTATCTCAACAATCTGGCTCACCTGTACCCGATCCCACATCCTACCGTAGCATTGTCGGAGATCTCCAATATGCTACATTGACCAGACTGGATATATCCTTTTCCGTCAACAAAGTTTGTCAGTTCCTACAGACTCCATTCGATGAACATTGGCAAGCTGTGAAAAGGATCCTACGGTATCTAAAATCTACCATCACTCACGGTTTGCTTATACACCGCCAGTCCAGCACATGGCTACAAGCATACAGTGATGCCAATTGGGCGGGTTGCTTGGATGACCGCCACTCCACTGGTGGCTATGCTATATATCTTTGCCGCAGTCTCATCTCATCTCTTGGTCAGCTCGAAAACAACCTACCATTGCCCGTTCCTCAACTGAAGCTGAGTACAGCGCTCTGGAAAATACAACGGCTGAGATTATTTGGCTACAATCTCGATTGAAAGAACTGGGACTCTGCACTCCACATGTTCCGGTGCTGTGGTGCGACAATCTTGGGGCTACCTACCTCACAACAAATCCAATCTTTCATGCCCGTACAAAGCACATTGAAGTGAATTTTCACTTTGTATGTCAACTCATTGCACAACAGAAGATGGAGGTGAAATTTATCTCAACAAAAGATTAAGTGGCTGACATATTTACTAAACCTCTATCAACCATCCGTTTTGAATTTCTACGAGACAAGTTAATGATTCAGCCTTGGCCATCTTTGACTTGAGGAGGGCTGTTAACAAACAGCAAGATTGGCGGATATGAGATTGTACCAGCACCTCAATCTCATATCCGTTCCCAATCCCTACAAATCAGTAACCTCCTAGAGATCAGCAATCTGGATATACGTTTCGAGTTTGACCTCTTTCCTACAGATCAGCAATCGGATATGGATAAAGGATATGTGTTTCATGTGAGTAAGTGGCCCACATGCCACTACTTATTTTAGGTATTTACTTATTTTAGGTATCTACTTATTTTAGGTATCTCCTTTAGAAGAGTTATGAGCGTCGGATCTGAGGGACATGTGGCACCCAGATCACCGTCCATCCTTGATGGAAGGAGACGGTTGGTCTATAAATACTAATGGGTAGGGTCCTGTGCACACTGATAGAAAATTGAGAACTCCATCACGTTCTCTGTCTGGGAATACAGTCAGTGCAGAGAAATCCTTTCCCTCTCTCTTCTCTTTGTGTTGTGGAGCAGCGCATATCAGAGCACGTCATCAGAGGACATCGATTGGACGGACAATGGTTGGAACAGGTCACACTGGAGGTATTTATCTTCCGCATTAATCTTCAGTGTAGAGATGATAAAGTCTTACATTTGGTATCAGAGCTGGATTTCAGCCACCCATCCACCGATCTGATGTATTAAGAATCAGTTTAAAAAAAAAAAAAATATAATTTTTTTTTCCTTTTGGTTTTTTTTTGGCCGGCTGCGCAAGGAGAGCAGGCCAGCCCGCTGCGGTTTTACGGCAGCTAATGAATAAAAAAAAAAAAATTTCATTGTTCTGGCGGCCGCGCAAGGAGCAGCAGGCCAACCCGCAAGGGCCAGCCAGCCGCGGCCTTGCGGCAGCCAGCAGTGGCAGCTGGGGCAGCCAAGCAGAGTTGCAGACTGCCGGCCGCGCTAGGCGCGGCAGGCCAGCCCGCAAGGGCAAGCCAGCCGCGGCCATGCGCAGCCAGCAGACTGCCGCAAGCTTACAGTGGGTTTTTTTTTTCTCTCTCTATCTCTCCGGCCTTTTGGAGGTGCTTTGGCGGTGACCGGCGTCTTCGCCTGATTCTATTAGGGAGTGCTGGATATTCCAGCATGTTCCTTGCCGCCGCCGTTGCAAGTTCCATGATTTGATAAGGAAGAAAGGATGAAGTTTTGAAGAATGACAAATTTGGTAAATTAAAAGGAATCTTTGGTTAAATCTAAAGGTTTTAGGGTTTTAGTGGTCTTGGTTCAACCCGGTTCAATATTATGAACCGGATAAAGAAAACCCGGTTATGGATTGAACCGAACCAAACCCTTTTGACCCAAGTTTTAAACCGGGTGATTCTGTTATACAGATGGTGACGTTTAATAATTTTGGATATATTTATTATATATATCACCAACGTCACTGAATAAGTGACTGCACCTTTTATGACAGTTTGTTCTGAACGTCGCTAAAAGTTAAAGAACAGTGACTATATTATTATGACAGTGTGTTCTGAACGTCGCTAAAAATCTAGTTTTTCTTATAGTGACATTTACAGACAGAACGTCACTGTATCTATAAACATAACAAAATGATTTATCTTACTGTTTACGGACATTACAGAATAAACGCCACTAATTATATGAATACAGTAAGTTGTTTATGTCACTGTTTTAGTGACAGTAACAAACACCATTAAAAGTCAATGTGAAATAAAAGAATAAGCCATTAGAAATTCTTTTAAGATTATTAGGCTTATATTAACACTTATGAATGTTTGTTTAAAGGATGCCAAAGATGACAAATATGCCCTTATAATAAAGTTTTGTGTTTAAATCAAGGAAATAATTAGTTTTATTTTAACACATATAAGTGCTTATTTAAGAATGTCAAAAGATTGAAATACCCTTCTAGTGGTAGGTATCAAAAAAATTGCATCTTTTGCATTGGGACTGGATATCATCCCCACAGGAAAATATTCTTTTTCTTATGTGAGAAGATGGAATAAGGTAGAATGTGAAACTACAAGACAGTGGGAGCCTTCTTCTGCCTACAGGTGTGGAACAACCTTCTGAATTATAGTGTAACATTCTAGTCTTATTAATACAGACCTTGACAGATATAGACTATAATCTTAGCCCACAGGTAATTTTGTAGGATACATCTGTCTGTCACTTAAGTTAGATGTCAATCAACTTAGTGTAAAGTTACACATACTGAAATTGGTTATAAGTTTAGCCCACAGGTAGATTATAATTAATTTTAGTATGTTATTGATTATTGACGTGGGTTGATATCAGTATAAGTTTGTACGCCAATAAATCTAAGCTTCCTTATTATTGTTTGCAGTTTATAACCAGAACTCTCTCCCAATGCTTACTGGGGAAAACTATCCAGATTGGAAAGAAAAGGTGTATATAACTCTAGGGTGCATGGATTTGGATTTGGCGCTTCGTGAGGATCAACCTGCTGCTCTTACGGACTTTAGTACGCCAACCCAAATTACTCACCATGAAAAGTGGGAACGGTCTAACAGATTAAGCTTAATGATTGTCATGAATAACATTGATAAGAGCATCAGAGGTTCAATTCCTGAATGTAAAACTGTTCAAGAATACATGAAGGCAATTGAAGCTCAGTTCGAAAGTGCTGACAAGGCATTAGGCTGCACCCTACTAGAGCAGTTAAGCACCATAAAGTACAATGGTAAGAAAAACGTGCGTGAGCATATCATGCACATGAGGGATTTGACTTCTAAGCTGAAAAATTTGGATATTGACATACAAGAAAATTTATTAGTGACATTCATATTTAATTCTCTCCCAAAGCAATATGATACCTTTAAGGTATCCTATAATACACAAAAGGCAAAATGGACAGTAAATGAGTTACTGAACATGTGTGTGCAAGAAAAGGGGAGACTTAAGGCAAACAATATGGAAAGTGCATATCTAGCCATCAGTTCTAGTTACAAAGGGAAAAACAAGTCCTTCAAGAAAAAGAACAAGGGAAATGTACCAATAAAGAATGATGGAACCAAAGCTCTTCCCAAGTGCTTTTTCTACAGGAAGAAAGGACATATGAAGAAAGATTGCCCTAAGTACATAAACTGGTTGGAAAAGAAAGGTAATTCCTTATACTCTTTTGTATGTCATGAGTCCAATTTTATTGATTCTCATTCAAATAATTGGTGGATTGATTCTGGATCAACAATCCATGTGGCTAATACCTTGCAGGGTTTTCTGGAGACAAGACTTCCGAAGGAAAATGAGAGACACATCCATTCAGGAAACCGGATGTAATCTCAAGTGGAAGCTGTTGGAGTCTACAGATTAGTGCTGCAATCCGGTTTTGTGTTGGATTTAGGAGATACTTTTTATGTTCCATCCTTTTCAAAGAACCTGGTTTCTGTTTCCAGATTGACACCTTTGGATTATGTGTTTAATTTTGCTGGTACAGTTTTAAAGATTCTGAAAAACAAAGTAATAATTGGTACAGCTTCTTTAATAGATGGTTTATTTCTCCTAAATCTAGATCCAACATATGAAAGTAGTCTATTCTCTGTAAACAATATTGGTCAAAAGAGAATGAATGTGAATGAGAAATCCTCTCAGTTGTGGCATCTTAGATTATGTTACATATCTAGTGACAGAATTAAAAGATTAGTGAATGATGGAATCCTTGAGACTCTTGATTTCACTGATCTAGGGTTATGTGTGGACTGCATCAAGGGAAAACAGACTAACAAAAACAAGAAAGGTGCCAGAAGGTCAACTGAACTACTAGAAATCATACATACAAATATCTGTGGCCCATTTTCCACTCATTGTCTGAATGGTCAGAGATACTTTATCTCGTTCATTGATGACCATTCTAGATTCATGTATCTCTATTTTTTAGTTCATAAAGATGAGGAATTAGAAGCCTTTAAGAACTTCAAGACAGAAATAGAGAAACAGACTGGAAAAGTGATCAAGATCGTGAGATCAGATAGAGGAGGGGATACTACGATAGAACCACAGAATATGGTCAAAGACCTGGCCCTTTTGCACGGTATCTTCAAGAGCAAGGTATTGTACTACAATATACCATGCCTGGATCTCCGGATCAAAATGGTGTTGCTGAAAGAAGAAACCGTACACTTATGGATATGGTCAGGAGTATGATTAGTAACTCTAATCTACCTCTGAAATTGTGGAGTGAAGCTCTTAAAACAGCAGTATATATCTTGAATAGGATACCATCCAAGTCGGTTCCCAAAACTCCTTTTGAGTTATGGAATGGATGGAAACCTAGTTTGAACCATACTCGCATATGGGGCTGTCAAGCCGAAATAAGAGTCTACAGTCCACATCTTCAGAAGTTGGACCCTAGAACAGTCAGTGGATATTTCATTGGTTATTCTGAAAGATCAAAGGGTTATAAGTTTTATTGTCCCTCATATAGTCTTACCATTGTAGAGTCTAAAGTTGCTAAGTTCTTAGAGGATGGCGACAACAGTGGGAGTGTACATGGTCAAAACATTGAGTTCAATGAACAAGATGGATCGACAATTTCTTCTACATCTAATGGTCAGGGTTTTATCCCTTTACCAGTGGTACCTGTGGTTTATGAGACACCACAAGCTCATGATGAAGTACCACATCAAGATACGCCACATTAGGAACCAGTTGTCGCTGAACCTATGGTTCAGAATCAAGAAACCAATAATGAGCCACAAGTCTTAAGGAGATCCTCAAGAGAAAGAAAATCGGCAATCCCTTCAGATTATGAAGTGTATCTCCAAGATCGTGAAACTGACGTTGGAATAAATGATGATCCGACATCATTTTCACCGGCTATGGGTTGTATAGAATCCATTTTATGGCAAGATGCCATGAAGGATGAAATGGAATTTATGTCAAAGAATCAAGTATGGGAACTTGTTGAATTGCCTAAGGGCACCTCCACTATGGAGTGTAAATGGGTTTTCAAAACTAAAAGAGATCTACACGGCAATATCGAAAGATACAAAGCCGACTCGTAGCAAAAGGTTATAATCAGAAGGCTAATATTGATTATAAAGAAACCTTTTCGCCCGTATCTAGAAAAGATTCTTTGAGGATCATCATGGCATTGGTGGCTCACTATGATCTTGAGCTACACCAGATGGATGTCAAGACAACATTTTTGAATGGTGATCTGATTGAAGAGGTATACATGGATCAACCTGAAGGTTTTAATTCGGATAAAGGTGATCATCTAGTATGTAAGCTTAAGAGATCCATATATGGATTGAAACAAGCTTCCTGACAGTGGTATTTGAAATTTGATAGCACGATTACTTCCAACGGTTTTGTGGAGAATCGAGCTGATCAATGCATTTACATAAAGATCAAAAGGACTAGTTTCACCATACTAGTATTATATGTGGATGACATCCTTATAGCTAGCAATGATCTAGGGATGCTACATGAGACTAAATATTTCTTGACCCAAAATTTTAACATGAAGGATATGGGTGAAGCCTCCTATGTTTTAGGCATAGGGATTCACAGGGATAGGTCTCTTAAGACCTTAGGACTATCCCAAAAGGGTTACATTGACAAAATTTTGGAAAGGTTCAAGATGAAGCAATGTTCATCAAGTGTAGCACCTGTAATTAAAGGCGACAGACTCAGTTTGGAGCAATGTCCGAAGACAAATCTGGAAAAGCAGGCAATGCAGAATATCCCTTATGCATCAGTAGTAGGCAGTTTGATGTATGCTCAGGTCTGTACCAGGCCTGATATCTCTTTTGCAGTGGGAGTATTAGGTAGGTTCCAAGTGAACCCTGATTTACCACATTGGAAAGCAGCAAAGAAAGTACTGAGGTACCTACAGGGCACCAAGGATTACATGCTCACATATAAGCATGTTGATGATTTGGAGCTGATCGGCTACTCAGATTCAGATTATGCTGGATGTGAAGATACGAGGAAGTCTACTTCAGGTTTTATTTTTTCGTTAGTTGGAGGAGCGGTGTCTTGGCGCAGCGTAAAGCAACCTAAGACAGCCTCTTCTACTATGGAAGCTGAAGTAGTGGCGTGCTATGAAGCAGTTTCTCAGGCATCATGGTTGAGGCAGTTTGTCATAGATTTGAAAGTCATAAGTTCTATTGAAAGACCTATAAAGATCTACTGTGACAACACTTCAGCAGTAAGCTTCTCTAACAACACATGCTCAGTGAGTCGCTGCCGGCACATTGAGATAAAGTACTTTGTTGTTAAAGAAGACATTCGAGATCATCATGTTCAAATAGAGTATGTCACCACTAATGATATGGTAGCAGATCCCTTCACCAAAGGCCTTCCGGCCAATGTGTTTGTGGCACACGTGGGACGTATGGGGCTATGTAAATCATTTAGTGATTAAAATGCTTTATTTATAATTATGACATTGCAATGTAAAGTTGATGATTTCGAAATAAAGTTATTTCTCTTCTTGTCATTTATTTGGTTGTATACATAAAATTTTGGAATGACAGATGCCTATAAAGTTTTCTAGGCAATAAAGTTTGACCCTTGAACTCGATTATTGAATTGATTCTATAAAGTAGGGTAGTCACAATTGAGGTTCATCGTAAAATAAACAATCTATTGTAATACATGGAAGGAAGTGTTTCCATTGTACTTCAATACTAGGACATGCTCCGCCATGATTCATGGGTTGGGAGTTTTACTATGAACATAAAGAACAAGTCCATGAGGAAAGATCCGAAAGTTAATGTATGGCCATACATCAGGTTATAACTCTAAAATGGCTTGCCAAGTGGCAATATGGGCCAAGTGGGAGAATGTGAGTAAGTGGCCCACATGCCACTACTTATTTTAGGTATTTACTTATTTTAGGTATCTATTTATTTTAGGTATCTCCTTTAGAAGAGTTATGAGCGTCGGATCTGAGGGACATGTGGCACCCAGATCACCGTCCATCTTTGATGGAAGGAGACGGTTGGTCTATAAATACTAATGGGTAGGGTCCCGTGCACACTGATAGAAAATTGAGAACTCCATCACGTTCTCTGTCTGGGAATACAGTCAGTGCAGAGAAATCCTTCCCTTCTCTCTTTTCTTCGTGTTGTGGAGCAGCGCATATCAGAGCACGTCATCAGAGGACATCGATTGGACGGACAATGGTTGGAACAGGTCACACTGGAGGTATTTATCTTCCGCATTAATCTTCAGTGTAGAGATGATAAAGTCTTACATTTCAAGCTTAACTTCCTTTCTACAAATCAGCAATCCATTTAGATAAAGATATGAATTTCAAATTTTGTAATTTAAACTCAATCATGTCTATTCCGCCTAGAAAATTGTTGTAACCGAAATTTTACACTCCTATATAAAGGAATCCTTCAACCTATTTTGAATTATCTTTTATACTTTGAAGCTTCAGATTTGAAGATGTAACTACATTTTTGTTGTTGTTTCATTAATAATTATGGCTTTAGTCTTTCCCGATGATCCTCCTATTGCAACTGTATTACATTCCCTGCTCCTCCACCCACTTCCCTTTTCTCAGAGCACCTTGAAACTCAACTTTGACGGTTGTTCTACTGATAATCCAGGCCCTTCTGTCATTGAAGGAGCTTTCAGTATAACTTAGGAGTTGTTGCAGAATCTGCGGAGTACTCTCAGGGCCAAATGGAGGATATGCATGGCCTATGCCTTTTTCTCTTAGACTATATTATCTGTGGTTCTTAGTGGGTGGAGTCTCCCTCGCGTTTTTAGCTGGCCATATCTGGGGTTAGAAGCCACTAGAGGCTAAGAAAGTGGAAATGTCAATATTAAGTGGTGGACAAAGGGAGACCACTGGCAGTTGCAAATGCCTGCTATACTGGTTTCACTTCATTCCCTTCCCGATCCTGCTGGGGAAGGGTGAACTGGTGAGTAACTTCCCTCGATAGAAGACGTAGTAATTATGGCCAGTCCAGCTGGGCTGTTGAAGAGAATTCATAATCCACAAATTGGATTTTTTGAAGGGCTTTACTATTTGACTAAGAAAGGTAATCCATAAACCAATCTCTCAATATTTTATCAGGATAGAGTCAACTGAACACAGACTATACCACCTGGTGCGAGGCAACAGTGCTTGACTAGGAGAATAGGAAAGACTTGGCACTCTTGAGCAAACCGAAATAGGGAAACAGGGTAGTTTTTTAGCGTAATAGTCAAGCTTACTTTGGTGGTTAGTAGATGCAATAGTTCTTCTAATGATTTTATTAAATGCATCATATCCTATTAATTGGGACTAGGATTAGTTGAGCTTTATTTGAGTTTTTTGTAGAGATATTATTGACTGTAATGTGTAGATATTTTTTTTCATTCAATCAAGATGATTTGCCATATCCCCTTTCTTTTATGAAATTAAGAGTAATTTGTCCTTGTAATTTTTGAACTGGCTTGAAAATTGCGTTGTTTTGGCTAGTTCAGTAATAGTGCAGACTCAACAGGTGGGTGAAATGTTCGACTGTTAGTTATTTAAATAAACTAAGATGATTCAGGGTGTCCTCTAGATCACATAAAATTGGCTACTACTGCATAAGACATGGTGGTTTCTGTTTTGGATTTTTTGTCAGTCAATGTTGCATAAATTATTGGAGGACTTATTAGCTGCATGTCCTTGAAGAAAGTTTGCATTAATGGCAGGGGAGATAAATCAGGATTCCAGTTTTAATCGTTAAAGGTTTTGAGTTATAATGTTTGGTTCCGAGAAGACCTGGGGGTGCACAAGAAGATGAAAGCACTTGGGGATCTTATTCTACAGCATTCACCAGACCTCATCTGTTTCTAGATTTTTACTACTTTCTCTTCAGCTTCTCTATAATTGAGTTCCCACAAAATTTGTTTTATATTTCTTTTTTAGATGGGATTTTTTCATTGACAATTCTTAAGATGTCAAATGTTTTTGAACCTTAATTTTTCCCCCTTAGTATAATATATTTGTTTTTTTTAGTGGGGACAAATTTCTTGTCATTTCACATGTTCATTCGAAAACGTGTGAGACAATGACAACCCTTGAATGTCAAATCACTTTCAAAAAGTTTGTAAAAATCTCATTTTATCCTTAACTTAAAAAACTTTTAGGAATAAGACAATGGGTGATTAAAAGGAGATGTCATGTTATGAAAACATTTAGAGGTGTCATTCAAACAGTCCCTTTTTATATTAACTTTTACAAGGTTTTGTTGTGCAGGAAGTCACACCCTATATCTATGACATTTTTCAGCATACCAGCCAGCTGGTGGAAAGTTACACTTGTTTAATCCCAAATGAAATGGCAAACAGAAGACCATATTTCTGTATGCTGGTTATTTTCTGCTCCCTTTCTCGTCCTTGTGCATTCTTTCATATATTGACTTACTACCTCTTAAGCAGCTTGTTCCATACAGCAGTATACATATAATGGATCAGCATCCTCCATTCTTTATGTAGCGCTAAGTAGATTATTTGAGTAAAAAAATTGACCCAATCTGATAGTCCTAGCAGGAACCACCCTTTTTTCAGTCTGGTCCCCATTGAGGACCACCCTGTTCAAAAGTCAGGTATAAATTAGGCCATTTTTTAACCCAATCCAGTTTGGTACACCAGTTTTATCTAGTTTTTAATTTTATTTTTTGAAATTAGACTCTTTTTTTTCCTTTTATCTTTTGGTCATATCCAAGGTTTGTTCAGTCAAAACCAGATTGAATTTGAACCAGGTAGCCTTTTGGTTTGGTCTCTGGTTTGGTTTTGAAAACTATGATCAGAGCAACAATAGGCATGCATGGACATATGTGGGGGTGCATGCCAACACGTGGGATGATATTTGATTGAATTAGGCTTTGAAAAATTTCACAAGTAGCCACCCTTTCCATATGTAATGGTCAGAAGTCAGAACTGCCATATCACTCTTTCACGTGGCAAATATGGAGCATCTGCTTGGAGATTTCTTTTCCAAGCAGGATGCCTGAATGAACTTTTCTGCATCTGTAATTAATTCTTTGTTTGGCAAGTTTTATTTCATGCATTTGTGACATGATCTATCAAAAATCTATTGCAGCTAGGTAAACTACGCATAAAATCCTTTGGCTGTAAACCTTTCAGAAACTCTATAATGGGTAGAAAACTTTGTGTGGCTGAGATTGAAGTTGGGATGGGCAAACCCTTTGTTCTTGCTACTAGTCACCTCGAGAGTTCCTGTCCTGTACCTCCTAAATGGGATCAGATGTACAGCAAGGAACGTGTAGCTCAGGCAAACGAGGCACTTAACCTTCTGAAGGATACTCCAAATGTAATATTTTTTGGTGACATGAACTGGGATGACAAGCTGAATGGTGAATTTCCCTTACTTGAAGGGTGGGTAGATGCTTGGGTGGAGAGCTAAGACCTGGGGAGAATGGATGCACCAATGATACCAAGTCCAACCAGATGTTGTCTGGTAACAGGACACAGCAGAAGCGAACAGATCGATTTGTGTATAAGTTATTGATTTTAAAATAATTGCAGTTGATATGACTGGGATGGTAGCAATACCAGGACTTGCTTATTGTAAGGAGCAAAAAGTTAGAAAAGAGTTGCAAAAATTGGTGCTCCCTGATTTGCCTAGTGACCATTTTGAGTTGCTCTTAACAATCAGCAACCAATATTAATGCACCAGTTTGTCAAATTACTAAGTGAACTCCAGCTTCTTCTTTTTGTCTGTATGGTTGGTTTCTATTAATGGATGTAAATGGTTTAAGACTTGATCTCATGTTCCCCCGCCCCATTTTTGTGGTTTTACAGTATCAATGACACTATAGATGTGTGGGGGATTTGGTTACATATTTGTACAATATGAATGCATCTTGTAGAGCTGGAACTCAACTTTTATAAATGTTTTCATCCTGTATAGAATGCTTCATATCCCATTTATCTTCCTCATGCTCTGCTGTTTTATCTTCTAGCTAGCAGCATTCCAGCAGTCTTCGATAATATGGTATTCGGTAGGACCCTTTTGTTGCCATGAGAGCTTCATTTATATATGTTTGTGATTTCTTTGCTAACATTGTTTGGAGCTGACTAATATCACATGCCAAAAACTCCTTAAATGACTGACTAGAGGAAAACCTTCAAGCTTCTACACTTGTACTAATCCTCCAGCAGCATGAACTAGAAAGTGAATGAAAAAAAGCAGCTGTAGCAATATATAATGGAGAATTTGGTTTGGATGTAGAGTGGTGACCATAACAAGCAATGGTGAAACTTTGACCAGAGATAGGACCAAGTCAAGTGAATGGACTGGGGGGATTGGATCGGCCCCAGCCCATCCTGGCGGTCGGAACCTAAGTTGGATTAGTGCGGATCAGGCTGAATTGGCCATAACCTCCTCCGAAATCATCTGAAACGTCAGGTCCGGATCAGGCTGAATTTGTCATAATCTCCTCCAGAATCATCTAGCACATCATGATATTCCTGATCCACCCTTTCCGAGTTTGGGGGATGCATGGGGCCGATCCCGATCTGAATCCAATCCCTAATACCATGGATAGAACATATAAAAGTGATAGAAATGCAGGAAGAAATGGTGGAGAAGAATATCAAAATCCAATAAATGTGGGTCACACACAGGATGTTCTCAAGCGTGAAGTGTACAAACAGACCAAAATAGTCCTTGCCTTTGTAAAATGGGAGTTGTTATCAAAGCGAACCAGTAGGATAGGATGCCCATGAATGAATGAAGGAGAAGAATATCAAAATCCAATAGTTGTGGGTAGGGTTGCATCAGGTCGGGTTGCATCGAGCATTTTAAAAACCCAGTGCAACCCTGAGTCTCATTAGCTGGGCTCAGTTCCGGCTCGATCCTTACTCAAGGCCTGGAATGTAGAATCCTGACCCGCCCTCAAATCAGGCAGAGTTGCCCTCATTGACTCAGACAGTAGGGAGGGGCAAGGGAGATGCAAGGGCTGGGTCAAGCCGAGGAAAATGCTCTTGGGCGGGGTGGGCCATCATTCACCAGGTCTTTGAGTACCCGTCGTACCATGGGCTAATAAGGGAAAGGTTTTCCTTTTCAAAAAAAAAAAAAAAATTTTTTTTTTTTGACTCTGATTAGATCCTTAGTGCAAGCACTAAGTAAGCAAGCCACCTTATGCAATGTAAAAAAAACCAAAGAGCATAGCCGTAAAGTAGAAATGAACATGGTAGAATGTCATCTTGACCTGGTGGAATTCATCAATTTGTAGGGCTGCAATTGGGCCGGGTTGACCCGGGTTTTTCAAAACCCTAACCCTAAGCCTAACCTTGACTATTTAAACTTAGTTTTAACCCAGTCCAATCCTGTCAGGGTCAGAAAATATACAATCCTAACCTTGACCCTGGTAGGGTTGGACCTAACCCTAACCTATCCTGATTGACCCTGACAAGGCCAGGTTGAGCCTAGTTAACCCTAATTAACCTTGATTCAGGGTCGTATTGACCCTGATTGGCCTTGAAACGTACAATAAATTGTCAAATAACATACATATAGGGTCGGGCCTGGTCAGGTCAGACTCAACTCAGGAGTCAACCCTAACCCAACCCAACCCTGCCAGGGTTGATCAAAATTTGGGCTCTAACCCAGTCCTATCAGGGTTTAGACCGGATTCAATCCTATCAAGATTCAGAGTGGATTTAAACGGGTTTGAGTTATCAAGGTAAAACTTACACCTCTATCAATTTGAGCCTGATTATCCATAAATCCAATGTCAATATTTTTTTATTTTGACTTGCCCCTTCCCCCTCCCACAGTGATCGAATGAGAATAGATAAGAGGATCGTGAGAGTGACCCGGAGGGGAAAGGATGGACAACAAAAAAAAGGAAGAAAAAAGACTTGGAGGAAAAAGAACCTAAGATTGGATTGGAGCAATCCAGACTTAGTCCAAGATCTGAACTATACTCCAACTCGATCTGACTCAAGGTCAAACCTACCGACAGGGCCAAACTTACAGCCTAGTGTTCGTTGACATACAAGTTCTCAAGTGTGAACATAGACCAAAATAATTGTAATCAGATGTCAATCAGTAGGATAGGGAGCCCATGAATGAATGACCAATCTCCCCGTGAATATCTGACAATAGCACCCGGTATTTGACTATTTTTTGGCAGATGCAATCTCTTTTGATGTGTCATGCACCTATTGAGCACATCTTTCTTTCTCTTTCTTGTCGAAACTTGGATCCGGGCCAGCATGAGAGAAATCTAATTTGGAGGCAGACTCAATCATATCTTCTCTTTATTCTCACTCAAACAATTAAAGCTGATTCGGGAGTGGGATTAATGTGAAGGGTGCCTTCAAATCTGAGACTGTAAAGTTTACTTGTAAGCTTTCACTTTTCCTTTTCATGGGTAATGATGGGATGATGGGTTTCAGTGCTCCACTTCCTGAAGGTTTTAAAAAGTTCAAAGCAGTTGTTAGTGCCCTAGTAGATGTGTTACACCTTAAGAAGCTCTCACCCAATAAATGGTGACCACCTTTCATTTCCTAAATCACTCATACATTCCTTTCGTTGTGAATATTTTTCATGGCCTAAATCACTCATAAATTATTTTCCTCATGAATCTTGTAGGGTTGCTTAAGATCATAGTTAGTAAGTTCGCTTATTGTATTTGAATAATACATGAATCATAATATTGGGTCAAATAAATCGGTATTTTACCAACCATTGCATAGATTCGTAAATTTTTTTTATTTTTTATGTTGAAATGTTATTATACACAAATAATATACATTTAATGAACGAATTAAAAGGTTTAAAAGGGAAGGTTCTTTTTGGAATGTATTATAGAATTAATTATATAATGTATTATGACATAAGTAGTTGTTTGAGATGATTATTGTGCTTATTTATATTTAAAATGAATTGATATAATTTAAAATCTGCAAATAGGTTAGAAAATATTGATCTTTATATATTGTGGTAATCTATTATTACTTCTTTACAAGGGTGTCAAATCTGTGCCCAGATAGCATGGACCTAGCCGGGCCGATATAACTCGAACCCAGCCTGGATCGAGTTTTTAATGGACAGGTTTTGGTTTGGGCTTGTAAAGCCCGACACCATTTCAGCCTAGAACAAAATCGGTCCGGACCAGCCTATTAAGAAGCCGGAGTTGTCCGAATCAAATCTTTTTGTTACTCAAATAATAACCAATTGACCAAGGATCTAACGATTAACTAGATAAATGTAAATATGCAATCCATTATCCATGCTCAAATGCCCCTAAGATTAATTAAAACTCAACTGCTTACAATCGTATTAAATATGAACAAAAATTACAAAAAAAATTATTGTTGTGCGAAAATACCTAGCTACATGCAAAGGCAGCCTAATAAGCTAGATAAACTTAGCCCATACAGAGTTGGGCCGTTTCAGCCCGATAAGCTCAGCCTAGTAACAACCAAACACCGAACTGACCCGTTAATTATTGTGTCTAGCGCAACCTACCCCAGTCCAAACCCTTAATGGATAAGTTTCTGTCAGGGCTTGTAAAGCTCAATACGGTTTCAGTCTAGATCGAAATCGGATCAAACCGACCCGTTGACACCCTTACTTCTTTATGTCTAGTGGTATTAAATGGTTATATTTATGACTTATAATTTATTTTTATAAATAATTTATTATAAATAATTCATAAATATAAATATAAATTATATCAAAAGGAGTCTAATAAAAGTACAAAAAAAAAAAAGTTCAGCATTTAAAAAGATAAATCTATGGAAGAATTAGAAATAAATTTATGAAGTAATTTAAAAAGATAATCTTATGAAGTGATTTAAGGAGATAAATATCTGAAAGTAATTTATTTGTGCATCTGCATCAAGCAACAAGAAAGAAAGAAAAGTTAAAAGTTCAGTTTTTCAGCCCAGTGAAATCTTGTTAATATGAAGATGAAATGCTGTGTATGAATTACCAGCGAAGAGGCAAAAACTCCCATAATAAATGTGAACAAAGATTAGATATTGGTTTTCTGCCGGTGGCCAAATGGAGCCCACGCGGCTTTCAGATAGAAAGTCTGGTCCTCTCGTAGTCACAAACTCAAAAAGAATCACATACTCTTACAGTAGCTTTTCCTTTTTCTTTTCTCTTTCCAAAAGTTAAAACCCACCAAACATTTCCCGTAGATTCCTCAGATGAATCAACAAGCATAAATAGAGAAAGAAAGATTCTGAATTCATAGTTGTCACTCAGCAATGGGTCACTGCAACTCTGTGGTGAGTTTCTTCTTCTTCTTCATCAGCTTCTTGATAACAATGAATCATACACAGGCTGATAAGATGGTTCCGGCCATGTTTATCTTCGGAGACTCACTGGTGGATGTGGGCAACAATAATCACATAAAGTCACTCTTGAAAGCCAATTTCCCCCACAACGGCATCGATTTTACAGGCCACAAAGCCACCGGTAGGTTCACTAATGGCAAAAATGCAGCGGATTTCATTGGTAAGTGGCACAATCTTTTCAGAATTCTCTCTGTTGTGAGGTTTTTATTTTTTTCTACAGGAAACCGGCCCACCACCAGTTGGGCAGTTCTTCCTTTTTTTTTTTACTTGCCAGTTGGGCAGTTGGAATGTTAAACAAGTTCATTAATGGTGTGCTTTCTGTGGCTTTCTTTAATTTGCAGAGTTTTTTTTTTTTTTTTTTTTTTTCTGGTAAAATTTAATTTGCAGAGTTGATGAATTATTTTGGGGTTTTTTTTTTTTTCTCTCTTCTTCCAAGATTGGTGGGTTTTGATGAAATTCATTGGGGATCTATTAAATACGAAATTCATTGGGTTTATTATTATTTGGAAATTTACTCGGATCAGATAGATAAAGTTTTGGATTCTCTAAAATCAGTTTCGGATATCCCTTGCCACATTGATACTCCTAAATAAATTGGAATTTTCGACCATATGTTTACATCTCTAATATCTAAATTGGATAACTTTTTTTTTTATCTCGAAAAGGAAACATCTCATCAGTTGGGTGTGCTTTCTTTGTTTAGTTAGATTTTCTAGATTGATTGTTGCTTTCATTTGCAGACTTAATGAATTATTTTGGTTTTTTTTTGGCAGTTGAGAAATTGGGCTTACCAATTTTACCACCGTATCTCTCGCTCGTTTCAGCATCAAACAAGAGTAATTCATTCTTTGGCGGCGTAAACTTTGCCTCAGGAGGAGCCGGCATTATGAATTACACAAAACAATTCTTTGTAAGTAGTATTTTTCTCTATTTTTTAATAGGACAAAGACAACATACGTCGATACCAAAATTGTTAACCAACCATGGTACTTCCGAATGTCATGCATCCACATAAATTTCAGATACACTAGATGTGGGATTAAAACCCTCAAACCCTAAATAAATAAAAAAAAGGAAACGAAACATTTGGGAAAACTTGCATCCAGTCATGGGTAATTTTGTAAATTTCATAAGTCTTTTTCTCTGTTTTTTAATTAGGCAATGACAACATAGGTCAACACCGAAAAGATTAACCAACCATGATACTAGGGAATATCATATATCCACATAAATTTCACATACGTTAGATGTGGGACTAAAACCCATAACCCCAAAAATAAAAATAAAAACGAAGCAATTGGTAAAATTTGCATCTTATCGTGAGTAATTTTGTAAATTAACGGAAACCTACGAAATAGGAATAAATAAAATATTTGTTTTGAGTTAATAATATTTTATTAATTTATGAATAATAGGATTCACTCTCTCTCGATGAGCAAATTGATTACTACTCAACGGTGTACGGAGATTTGGTGGAACAGCTAGGAGCCGCTGGAACGCAGAAGCTTTTGTCAAAATCATTATTTGGGATCGTAATTGGTAGCAATGATATGTTAGGTTATTTTGGATCATCATCCAGTCTCCGCCAGAAGATGACTCCCCAACAACTCCTAGATTTGATGGTTTCTACATTACAAGGCCAGCTAAAGGTATTACTCATTTGAAAATTTTAAGTTTTATGAACTGAGATGTCTTAATATATTAATTGGTTTCTTCACTTACTAATTTAAGTTTTTGAATTTGATACTCTAACATTGTATGAGAATTATCAGGTTTTACGTTAATTAAATAACTATATATCATTAGTTTTTCATGATTATTTGGTGTTCTTTGACCATGCTTGGGTCTTACTATCTGTGCAGAGAATATTTAACCTGGGTGCACGTAAATTCGCTTTCATCGGCGTGGGAGCAATAGGATGTTGCCCATCACAGAGAAACCTGAACAAAACTGGGGAATGCAATGAAGAAGCAAACTACTGGTCTCATACGTTCAATGAAAGAGTCAAGGCACTGCTTCAAAGGATGAAATCAGAGAACAATGACATTAATTATTCCTTATTTGATACATACTCTATGTTGCTCAACTTCATCCAAAATCCAGATGCATATGGTATAATAACGTATTCTTTTCTCTGATCTCTTTGATCTTTTATTTATGGGATAATCTGAATAACACCTTATGAGGACAGTTCACCTCCAGACACATGTACCTTTCATGAGATTCTATCATTGTCTATATCTAGTGGAATCCACACTCCAAAGGTGGATCCCACACCCCTGAACAGTGATGGGATCTCATGGAAGGAGACAATGTGAATCCCTTCACCAAGAGTCACGTGTCGACCATCCGAACAGGATTGCCACCGTCCTCCTAGAGTCGTTGGGAGGAGACAATGTGAATCCCTTAAAATTATCTTTTCATGAGATTTTTAAAAGTGATCCATCATTATGCATTGTCATTGTTCTGACGTGCTTTTCGAATAAACATATAAATGATTCATGTTTCCTTCATTACAATTGGGAATTTTCAGGGTTTACGGAGGTTAAAGCAGCTTGTTGTGGGTTGGGGAACCTAAGAGCTGAGGTTGCTTGCCTGCCCATTTCCAAATACTGTTCCATCAGAAGTGATCACGTCTTCTGGGATCTGTACCATCCCACGGAGGCAGCTTATCGCATCTTTGTGGATAATGTTTTTGATGGTTCACAACCATATGCATACCCTATCAATGTGAAACAACTAGCGGCCATATAAATTGGAGAAGAGAAAGTTACTAGTATTTTACATATTCCAGATGGAAGGAAAAGCCATGAAGAAGAATAAATCAGGAACCATAGTTTATTTAAAGAGAGGAAGTTTTGATCAGACAGATATGAGAGAAAGATGAGATCTTGTCCGGACTGTGTATATCCTAAATTTTAGAGATTAATAGTTTTTCCTTTTCTTTTTGGTCATCTATTGTGTTTCTACCTTTTATTTAAGGGTAGTTATCCAAGGGTCTTTTTCTATCATTGTTTTTTGCATGTGTGTTTGGTATCATTTTGGAACTTGATTTTATTTAAAAAAAATAGAAATAACAAAAAGCCCATAATAGGGTACCTTTTTTTTAGGATGTGTTATGGCTAAAAATCATTTTTAACCATTTTTGAGCAAAACATTAATGAACACGTGCACAAAAGGTAAAAGGATGGGATTAAAAGGTAGAAATGTAATGACTTTATAACAAAACCTTCCATAATGCCCAATCTCACACCCGGCCTGTGTCCTCATTCAATTCTCACAATCCTTCTTCACTGCCCCAGTTCCGCCTCTCCCTGCTTTGACCTCGGAAACTCCCTCAATCCCTCTTAGGCTATGTTTGGTATCATTTTTGTTTTTATTTTTTTTATCTATTTAATAAAAATCATTTCAAAATGATTTTTGTTCAAAAATAAAATGTTGTTTGGTAGCTATAATAAAAATAAATGGTAGAATGAAAAACAGATTTGGCATACTATGTTTAAAAATGATTTTGAAAGTCTTCCTCTTCCTCTGTCATGGAGCGTCTATTCCTCTTCCTCTGTCAAGTGATCCAATCTCACAGTTGACCAACTCCCTACACCGTTGGAGGATTTGGTAACAGAGGTAGATTCCGTCCCCCAATTGATACTGGAAATACAGGAGTAGCACCATCGATCGATTGAAGGTTCTCCGCAGAGCCTCTACTACCTCGATCGATAGAAACGACGTCGCCTCCGTTGGAATGATTGTCGTCATTGTCGTCGCCGTCAAAGCCGTCTCTAGGACGAAGTTGTAGGTCTGCGTCTCTGTGCTTTACTTCCGTTCGTCAACGAGAAGAGTGCTTGAGGATTTGATTTGGGGTGGCTTTATAAAAGGAAACTAAATTATTTTTTTAATCCTTTATTTTAACACATGTTTTAAGTGTTACGCGCAAAACACAACAAAAATAATTTTTGACCAAAAATCAAAAAAAGATTGAGACCTCTTTTTGAATTTTGACTTGTTTTTATTTTTATTTTTCATAAATAACACTCATAAATTATGCCAAATCCTTTCAAAACTATAAATTTAAACAAAAATCAAAAACAAAAATGATACCAAACACAGCCTTATTCCCTACCCCTGTAGATCATGCCTTGATCCTTTTCCCTTCCGAATGCAAATGCCAAGCGCCCTGCCATTTAATCGATGAGCTTTCTCTCACACAATTGCACAGTCTCTCTCGCCCTCTTGTGGTTTAGGTTTTTGTTTTGCAAGTTCGATGCAAACCAGAGTAGACGAAACGAATAAAGAAAATAAATGATCTAAAATCTCTAGGATGGGCATTGGGTGGATCTGTACCAAGGATAGAGAATCTGAATCCTTATTCAACTTTGCTTTTGCTACTGATGGTGCGATTGTGAAGAGAAATGTACAAATTACAAAGCTCCCACTGTCCGCAGGCTCTCATTGTCCATGGGGGAGCAAAGTCCGCCTCAAGTCCCTATCTAGACTCTAATTCATCATCACCCTTGTTGTAGTCAGAAAGCAAACCGTCTTTTAGGGAGCAAGTCGAACCTGCGAATAGAGAGACAAACACAAGGGAGGTTGGGTTTTTGAACCCTAAGGCCACCCCGAAATCAAAGTCCATTCTGAGTGCAAGCAGATACCGAACTCCAAGTATGAGTGGTATGAGTGGGACTATAGAGTGTTTGAATGTAAAAATTTGGATCCGTTTACCTTCGAAAACTAGTCTACTTATAGAAAGTGGCATCGAGTGGTGCAAAGTCGGATTTTCCCCTGAACGGATTGACTCGACAGCTGGTTACGTTGAATTTGTTGTTTGTTACGTCTATGCGACGTTATCAGTCTGTGGGTTTCGCCTAACGTGTCGGTCGTTACCATTTAATGCACCACAAGATAGGTCATGCCGGTTAAATATAAATAAGGCTTAAAAAGTGAATGGGTAGACCATTATGGGGGACCCAGATATGCAGAGCTTGGACGCTAAGGAGGTCAAGCGTTACAGACATCCGAGACATGCAAAATTCAGAAGCTGACTAGGCCGAGCTTCGTGGTGGACCGCTATATACAGAACTCGGATGCTAACAAGGCCGAGTTATGTCGTTGACATTGTTCTACTATGTGTCAGTTTCTGATTAGTGGGGTGTATAATGCCCATAACAACTCTCTACTCCACCCCCATCCCCAGTCAAAGGTTCTCAGCCCTCAATTCAGTCTTAAACTCAACCCCAAGCCCCACCAGACATATTCCCAATGCGAACCCCAAATCCAATCTTAGACTAAACTCTTACCCCTGTTGTAGCTTCCTCAACCTCAATCTCAGCTTCAACCACAACCACAACCACAACCCCAACCCCAGCCCTTAATCCAGAACAAAACAAAGCCCCTGCTCGATAATCCTCACCAACTTCAACCCCATTGATATCTCCACGATGGTCACCACAACCATAGTCAACGATGGCAACAAGATTCTTGTACAACCGACTAAGGTTATTCCAAGAATCGTCAGCAAAACATTATATTGCGAAGGAGAGGTTACTGCCACTTTCGGCATTTAAGGGTTGCGGATCCACAGTAAGTGTGTGTTATTGACGTCTATCTACCATCGTCTTTTGAAACATTTCAGCCACCTTTCCTTGCTGACCAAGACTATCCTCCACCAGCCACTCGCCTGCAATGTTGGAACCTCAATCTACACTCGATTCATCACCCTATGTAGGGTGAGGCTAGTGCAGTCCCTGACACCGTCCTTTCATTATCATCCAATTAACCAAAACCGGCCTTTGTGAATGAGTTCCTAGGATTTGAAAGAGGTTGGGAAGAAGAAGTAGAAGGAGATGCTACGTCGACAATTATAAAATTTGTTATTGTCATAAGTATATCAAAACCTATTTCTCATTCTACAATCCATTATGCCTAATGGTCACCAAATAAATTTTTATTTTTGATAAGAAAAGATTTTCATTATTGATTTTTAATTAATAGGTCAAAAACAAAAACAAAAATAATACCAAAGAAACCTAACTAACCGATGAATGTGTTGTTTTTAGAAATCATAAGATAAATTTAAGCCATTCCTTTTTATGGTCTTTTTAATCTATATAGTGTCTATTCTTAATCAACAATGGGAGAGTGTATAGTAATGTCTAGAGTACGGATACAATTTTGTGGACATATACAATTACGTGCATGCTAATACAAAATGGGTATTTAATTGAATTAGGCCTTAAAATATTTGACATGTATTTAATCTAGACCATGTTCTCTCTGTTTAACAATCGAAATAAATACATCATGTGGTCATGAGGAAAAATAGATGTTGTGAAATTTAGAAAAATAATCAGACCCTAGTAACAATGATAATTCACCTTTTTTTTTAATTTTTAAGATTTATTACTCTATATGACATCCTCGACAGATAATGGAATCTAAGATGTGAATAAGGGACCCTAGGCCGTGCCTAAACAAAAAATAGGACCCCACCAAACCTCTACAATGGCAATTGTACTAGGGCTAGTAGTAACTATTAAGGCTCTCTTGGCTGAGCTATCAAAGAAATTATTTTCCTCTGGGTTTAGGGTTTAAGATTTAAGGATTTAGGGTTAATTTAGGGTTTAGGATTTTAGGATTTAGGGTTTTAGGGTTAATTTAGGGTTTAGGGGTTAGGGTTCAAGGTTTAGGATTTAGAGTAATGTTAGGGATGTTGAGATCAGTGGCTATAATTTGACATTTTTGTTTGGAATCCGAAAGCTTCAATAATTTATTCAACATACTTCTTCCAAAGATCCAATTATGACAACGAATAACTCTAGCTGTAGACTTCATGATTTTAGGAATCCTTATTGGATTGGCTGATCTAGTCGATTCGTAACGATACTGATATCGATACGATACTGTTGTAGCCAAGATAGTACGTCGTTTCCTGGGATGAGATAGTCTATAGAAGACACGAACAAGATAAGCACAAGAGGGGTTAGGCTTGAGGCACTATGTCCACTTCAATGCTAAAGTCAAGATACAAACAGCAAGCAACAGATAAGGTTGGCTCCTCAGAGGAGAAGCCGAGGTTGAGAAGAAGGAGGTCGTAGAAAGTCGAGGATAGCCAAGACCTTAGCCTTAGGTGATGATAGTGTGTTTGTGTTGTTGTTATCATACATGTGGCCTATGTGATCGAGCTCTATTTGTAGTGTTAGCTTTAGATTGACTTAATCTTGTGTGAGTGGTTGCGCGTAGACAAGTATGAGTATTCAACGCCTAACCTGTGGTGAAGCAAGGGTCACTTCTTGTTGATTTTAAAGGTGTGACTCAACTTGATGTGTCAGGTCTTTGTTGCGTGTCGTTCTGTCGAAGAGGAAAGGTGGGCGTAATTAAAGCAGATCACCCAAGTTATTGTAGTGCATTAATTACAGTGTCGCTTGGCTTAACGCATATTTTCGCTTGTCTCATAGGAGACCATGGCATTAAATGCTGCAAGATGGGCAGAGCGACTTTGCTCTAGATCTGATACTTGACAGCTTTCACTTTTCCTTTTCATGGGTAATGATGGGATGATGGGTTTCACCATAAGAAGCTCACACCCAATAAATGGTGATCACCCTTCATAGCCTAAATCACTCATACATTCCTTTCCTCTTGATTTTTGAAGGGTTGGTTAAGATCATAGTTACTAATTTCTTTTGCTTATTATACATGAATAATACACGAATCATAATATTTGGTTGAATAAAACGACTTTTTACCAATCATTGCATAGTTTTGTGAAAATTTATGTTTTTTTTATATATTGAAACGTATTATATACGAATAATATGCATTTAATGTAAGGGTGTGAAATCTGGGCTCGGCCTGATAGCAAAGACTGAGCCGGCCCGATATAACCCGAAGCTAGCCAAGAACGAGCCCTTAATGGATAGGTTTCTGTCGGGGCTTGTAAAGCCCGAGACTGTTTCAGTCCAGACCCAAACCAGACCGGATTAGCCTCTTAAGAAGCCCGAGCTAGCTTGAGCTGATAATACCCAACCCGAACATCGGTAACTCCCTTTAAGAAGAAGCCCGAACTAACCCGAGCCGAATCTTTTTGCTGCTCAAATAATAATCAAATGACCAAGTATTTAATTGTTCTAACTAAATAAATGCAAATATGCACTCCTTTATCCATGCCTAGATGCCCTGAAGATTAATCAAAACTCAACCGCTTACAATTATATTAAATATAAACAATAAGCGTCATAAAAATCATTGTCATGTAAAAATAGCTCATGCGAAGGCAGCCTGATAAGCCCAATAAACCCAGCCCGGACCTAGCCGGCCAAAAATCAGTCTGATAACAACCCCACACCGGACTGGGCTGTTATTTATTGTGTCCAGCAGCCCACCCTAGCCAGAATCCTTAATGGAAAGGTTTCGGTCTGGACTTGTAAAGTCCGACACCATTTTAGCCTAGACTGGCCCATTGACACCTTTAATTTATTGTATTAAAACATTGGGAAAAAAACGATTGCCTCCCTTGTACTATGCCTAAAGGACAAATGCCTCTAAAAGTTTCTGACAAATACTTCCCTTACAAAAACTACTAAAAGACAACTAAACCCACACCATGAGTATTTTCAATTAGATATTGATGGCGAGAAGAGTGAGTTTCAGATTTCAGTTTTCAGTTTCGGATCAGAGGTGCGAAACGAAGGCAACTTAATAGATCGTCTAGACGATTTTCTTTGCCTCTTTATTTTCTTTAATCTCACGGTATCCTCTGCAACCTTCAATTTCTAATTTCAGTTTCAGTTTTGAGTTACAAGAGCAACACATTTCGTTGCATTTCTCTTCTTCTTCTCAACTGGAATTTGTCGCCTTCTCTGCTCATTCTCTCTCTATCTTAAGAACCCATGCGTCTACAGAACAAAGGCATGGTATTTGTCGGAAGCCAGATGGAAAAACATTGATTTATACGGCTCCCTTATTGCCCTCGCCATTGTCTCATTCTCCGAAATTTTCTTTTTCTTAACGTTCTCTTGTCATGCAACCTACCGATTCGCTTTCTTTCAGCAAGCAGCAGTGGTAATTCTCTTCTAGGTCCTCATCATTTGGTGATACTCTGAGAAAATATCGATCCTTTTCTCATGCACGAAAATCTGGTGTTTGTTTTCGCTGGAATTGCATTTCTCATAGAGTATTTGCTGACGGGCAAGGGAATTACAGGGCTTGGCGGCCGTGTTTACGAATTGTTAGGTGCGCTTACGCTTTTATGTGCCGCTGCTTGCTTTTACATTTGGGTTCGGCCTACAGCTTTTTCTGCAGAAGGGGCGCTGTCTTTGGGTTTTATATTCAAGGGTACTTGGGTGTTGCAGGCTGTGTTGTCCTTGTACTCTGACACATTCTCGTTGATGTTCAGTGCAATCTCGAAGAAGATAGTTTGAGAGGTGTAGCTCTAATAAATTTGTTGTTTGTGTTAAATTTGATTGGAATCTTGCTCATGAGTTTCAGTTTGTTTGGGGCTTTATCTTGCAATCACAACTTGAGATGTGGGGAGGGGACTGGTCCCTCAATGGCGAAGGTTGAGTCGGAAAGTATGTTGATGCGCCCACTTCCTGAATTTGAGTTGGAGTGAGACTTGTTGAATCTTCTTTTACTTGTATTTGGATACAGAAAAGTAAGTTTTGAATGTAATTTTATTAGTTTTTAGTGAAATATTTCCTCATTCTTTACAGCTATACAGCTATGCCATTTAATGCCGTTTAATATTCTGTTCCATTTCTTGTAGTTTCAGATTTCTTTACAGTTAGGGAAGCCTGGCCAGTAGCTGGAGCCCAAGAGAAAGGCGAATGAGAAAAATTTTAATGGGTTAACATCAATGGATTTTTAAAGTAATAAAAAATTCAAGGGTAGAATTATCCATAAAAAATTCACTTTAAGACTATTAAAAATTAAGGACGTTTGTGTTTTTCAAAAACTTTTGGCGGTATTTGTCCTTTAGGTATAGTACAGAAAAGACAACCATCTTTTTCCCTAAAACATTAAAAAAAAAAAAAAATTCCCATAATCCCACTTGATAGAATAGAATCCACAATCCAATCATAGCAAATCCAATCAATATTCATGATCCCACAATATCCACAATCCAATAATACCAAATCCATATCGCATGTGATCTTTCTCATATCACATGAAATATACAAAAATCTTCCATGTTTATACATTATCATATTGTGTAAAATATTTGATTATAACCTATAAATATAAATTCTTTACTCAATATAAATCATAAAAAAAAATCAATACAATTCTTTTAGAATATTTTACATGGTATCAGAGCTAGCTATTTTGTAGCCTTTTTTTTTTCCCACTCTGTTTCCGCTCTTCTTTGTAGTTCTAATGGCGGCATCATCCTCCATTTCCTTAACATTTGGTGGCAATTTCTCTCATATCTTAAATATTAAATTGTACCGCACCAATTATCTTCTTTAGCTTGCCCAATTCTTATTGCTGTTCCGCCTCCATGGCTATATAGACTATGTCGATGGCACTCTGCCATGTCCTACAGTAACTCCTTCTTCGAGTTCATCAACAAATGATGCCACCACCACCACCACTGTTAATGCCACCACCACTGTTGATCCTGCCTATATCGACTGGCAGAAGCAAGATGAGATGATCTTATGTTGCATCCTTTCTAATCTGATGGAACAGATTTTCTCCTTGGTTGTTGGTTTGAATACATCTGCTGCTGTCTGAACTGCTCTTGAAAAGCATTTTGCATCGCATTCTCAAGCTCGTATTATGTAATTAGAGTTTTAACTCCGATCTCTGAAGAAAGGAACCTTGTCAATAGCTGAATATGTTCAGAAAGCTAAAACTATTGCTAACCACTTATTTACTGTTGCAAAAGTCATTCCTGATTATCAATTCATTCTGATTATCTTGAGTGGCCTAGGAGCCGAATATGATAGCTTTGTGACTTCCATTACATCTCACCTAGAGCCTATCTCATTAGATGATTTCCTTAGTATTCTTTACAACCAAGAGATGTTGGTCCAAAGTCGAGCTCCTGAGGTTCCTCTAACCATGCCATTTGCAAATGTAGCCACCAAAACAAATGCTGAACAACCTACTTTCACTCCTCGTGGTAGAGGATGAGGAAGGGGATGTAGTCGTGGTCAGTTTCAATAAGACCACTATGAACATAGACAAAAGGTTACTTGTCAGGTATGCAATTGACATGGTCATTCTACCATGCAATACTATCAGAGGTTTAATCCTCATTACACTCAATCTCCTCCACCAACAGCAATATATGCCACTCATTCACCTACTAGCCATGACAATGTGTGGTACCCTAATTTTGGGGCCATTCATCATTTGACCTCTGATATGGCAAATCTCTCTACTCCTTTAACCTAGAATGGCAATGAACAGGTTCAGATTTCCAATGGCTCAAGTTTAAAAATCACCCACTTTGAATCTTCTTCTTTACATACTCCTCATTCTTCATTTAATCTTAAGCAAATTTATTTAGTTCCTCGAATTCAAAAAAATTTGCTCTCTGTTTAATAATTCAATAAAGATAATAATTGCTATTTTGAGTTTCATCCATCTTTATTTTGTGTTAAGGATCGATTCTCGGGGAATCTCCTTATACACGACCAGAATAGCAATAGTCTTTACAGTATCCATGGTGCATCCGCTTCAAATAAATCAAAACCTTCCATGGCTTGGAAATTTGATATTTCATCTTCAATCAGTCCTTCAGTCTACATTGGAGAACATGTGTCAAAAATAGTATGACATCAACGTTTTGGGCATCCTATTCCCCAAGCAGTGTCTTTTATTTTGAATAAACATGCTTTGCCTATTTCTGTATCCTTTCTGTTTCAGTTTTGTGAATCTTGCCAATTAGACAAATCACATCGTTTATCTTTTTTTTCAAGAACTAGTCAATGTAATGCACCATTGGACTTAATCTATTCTGATTTATGGGAATCCTCTCCCATTTTATCATCCACTGGGTATCGTAATTATATTTCTTTTGTGGATGATTTTAACCGTTATACATGATTATTTTCATTACAAGCCAAATATGAGGTTCTCAAAATTTTCATGATCTATAAAACTAAAATTGAAATTTTTTTTCAATACAAAGATCAAAAGTTTCCAGTTTAATGGTGGTAGTAAGTTCCTCGGTTTTAAAAACTATTTGCAAACAGTTGGTATTTTGCATCAGATTTTCTGTCCTCATACACAGGAATAGAATGACAGTGTTGAAAGAAAACATAGATATATTATGGATTCAGGTCTAACAATGATAGCGCAATCATGAGTTTCACCCAAATATTGGGCCATGCTTTTGCAACGGCAATATTTTTGTTAAACAAAATGCCCTCTACCTTTTCATCTCATATATCACATTTTGAAAGGCTTTTTCAAAAGACACCTGATTATCTATTTTTAAAGTTCTTTGGAACATCATGTTATCCATGACTTCGACCATATCAAGCTCACAAACTTGATGATAGATCCAAACAGTGTTTTCATGGGATACTCTACTCAACATTATGGTTACAAATATCTTCATGTTCTAATAGGACAGATTTATGTTTCATGTCATGTTGTATTCAGTGAAGGACATTTTTTCTTTCAATCATCAACTCCTGAGGAAGCACCGATCATCAAACAATTTGATCCAGTTTTCCTTCTTAATTTGTTATTACTAAATACCAATAAGGGGATGTCACCTTGCACCCTTATTCCCCCCAACCCTACTTAACCAACCCATGATGAGCCCTTTTAATGCAGCCCATGATCATGTGCTTCCTTTGCCATCATCTCCCACTTTACCTATTATACCCCAATCAAATTCACCAACTCCTATAGCTTCTCCACCCACAGGTCATCCAATGCAAACTCGGTCTAAAAATAATATCTATAAATCAAATTAAGGTACTAATGACTACCCTTCATCCTCCTTGTGTTTGTTTCTCAACCACCATTGAATCTATATCTTATACAGTTGCTTCCAAGGACCCACAATGAAGGGATTTTATGACAAGTGAATTCAATACTCTAGTAAGAAATCGAACTTGGGAATTAATTCCCTACCATTGTCTATGAACATGAAGGGTTGTAAATGGATTTACAGAATCAAGACACAATCTGATGGTTCGATTAAAAGATACAAAGCTCGTCTTGTTGCTCGTGGCTTTACCCAGCATCCAGATTTTGACTATGATGAAACATTTAGTCCAGTGGTGAAAAACTAGTACTATATGGATAGTTATATCTCTTGCAGTCACATTGAATTTGAATATTCAACAGTTGGATGTTCAGAATGCATTCCTACATGGACTTCTCTCAGAAAAAATATTTATACAACCTCAAGGCTTTGTTGACTCTCAACATCCCACTCATGTTTGTGCATTGAGAAAGACTATTTATGGTCTAATGCTCGAGCATGGTATCATCACTTCAGTTTTTGTTTCATTTCAATTGGGTTTAAAACATCAGAGGCCTACTCTTCCCTCTTTGTTCAACGCCATCACAAACATACTTTGGTTGTTCTAATTTATGTTGATGATTTGATCATAACAGGAAACAAACCAATGGCTATTAAACAACTCTGGTAATGAATTTGCTATTAAAGATCTAGGATCTTTAAATTATTATTTGGGCATCAAAGTGAATAGGATATCAACTGATTTACACTTAACTCAAACTCAATATGCAACTGACTTGCTGAGGAGGACTGATATGATGGATGCCAAACCATATGCTACTCTAACAGCTCCATCAGGTTCAAAAATGACTAAGGCCAATGGAAAATCGTTTCTCAATGCCACTCTATATAAGAGCATTGTGGGAACCTTACAATACTTGACATTAACCAGACTAGATCTATTCTACTCGGTTAATAAGGTGTGTCAATACATGCACTTTCCCACCATCGAGCACTGACTTGCAATCAAGCATATACTACAGTATATCAAGGGCACCATTCATTGTGGTATATCTATCCAACCTATTTCTATCATGGAGTGATCAGCATTTACAAATTCGGATTGGATGGATTGTCATGATGATAGAAAATCCACAAGTGGCTATTACATCTATTTTGGATCAAATTTGTTCTCATGGAGTTCCAAGAAACAATCCACAGTTGCAAGATCCAGTACTGAGTCGAAGTACAAAGGTATAGCCAATGCAACATCCAAATTAATTTAGATCCAATTCATCTTACAGTTCTTAGTTTTTTACCAACACAAAAATCGGTCATTAAGTGAAACAACATTGGTGCAACATATTTAGCAGCTAGTTCGGTTCTCCATGCACGAACAAACACGTGAAAATTGGCTACCATTTTTTTCAGAGATGAAGTGTAAGACCCGCACTCCATGAACCCGATCTAAACTTTTTATTCATGTCGTAACAGGTCTTCCAATCATCACCGAGCCAGACGGGACGAGCGGATGACAACCAGATATGAAAATAAACCAAACTAAATGAAAATTTTCATACCGGTCGACCGGTACCATCGACCGGTATAGCCTGCGCAGCAGACCACTTAGATCCGGAAACGGATCTCTGCGGGTCCCACTTTTTAAATTTCGAATCGAAGGACTTTCCTAATGTTAGGAGGCTTCCTAAACTCAACCCTAGCCTATATAAGGACCCTTAAACCTCCTAAAATCCCTTTCATTAATCCTCACAAACCCTAGAGAGGAGAAAGAGATTGAAGAAGGAGAAGAAGCTAGGAAGGAGAGGGAAGAGCTGCCATTGCCGTTGGACAAAGAACACTCTACCGCGAACCAACGGTAAGTGCTTAAACCTTCCTCTACATTAAGCATTCTAGAATGGTTAGTCATGATTGGATCAATACCATGCAAGGCGAGGTATTGATCTAAACCATATTTTGCCGTCAAACCCTAATCCAGTCGGTAAACCCTAGATTCAAGTTCTAGGTTGAAGATCATCGACACTAGGACTTGAATGGAGTTGGAAACAACTGTAACTCAGTGCTCAGACCTAGAATGTATAGGAGAAACCCTAGAATCAATAGGGGTGACCGACGGAAGGCGAGAACCAGGTGTATGGTCTTCTAGAGACATACCGATCGACCAAACCGGTCGCACCCTATGCGACCGGTACTTGCGACTGATATCTCCCGGAGACTGGTTTGTGGGGACCGGTTGACCATACTGGTTGCATCTTTCTCTACAGTGCCGCTGTCGGTACCTACGACTGGTACCTGCGATCGGTCTGCTCTGTGAGTAGTGTTTTTGACCCAGTTGGTTTTTCGACCAACGTAAACCCTAAGAAACTAATTCTAATTCAACCCTAATATCATGTAGGACCTTGTGATAGCAAGTTTGGATTTTGTGACGTGGAGCAAGTTATCAAACAAGCGTCAAGTAAGGGAATCAGACCTAAACCCTAATAATTTAATAACAGTAAAAACGTTGTTAATAATGATGATTCTATGAACTGATGTTTGTGCATACTCGCATGTCATCCTTTACTTTCAGTTATTATTATTGTTCATGCATACTCTTTATGCTATGATGTGACTGTTAGGCATGTGATTGTTTTTCGTTGGTGTATGGAATGGGAAGGGCCTGGGGTCTGGGATCATTCCTCACACTAGCACCTTTTCGTATCGTTCTGTTTTAGTATGATTGGTGCGGGTAGGGTATCAGGGGGAGGAAGTGGCACTGTGGTCTCCAGCCTGACCACTGGACTCTAGCTCTATCTCTATGCTGTAGGGAGCTATGCTGGGATAGGACCTACTGTGATGACATATAGGATTGGTTAGTTACGATCCCAGTTTGCAAGCCCTCGTCAATAGGGGTTTACATATTGGTATGGATAGGGTATCAGGGGAAGTGTTGGTGGTATTTGATTCGGACGCTTTAGCTTTATCTCTATTCCATGGTGGGTGCATGTGGGACAACAGTGGTGTTTGATCCATTGGGCGGCTTCACACACTCGTGTATAGAGGTGTGGTGGCCGTCAATCCTTTCTATAGCACATTGCAAACTTAAACCAGACCATAATATGAGTGTTACTGTAAGCACCCAATTTTTGCCACCCTCTGTGTAAGTGAACCAATATGGCAGGTTTTCGACCTTTAATCCAAAGATTTATGATTTTTCACTGAATCCCACAGCAGAGTCATGGGCTATTATCTGTAGGGATGCATATGTCATAAAATTATCTTCGAAATGAGACCAGAATTGCTTAATTCTGATATCAAATGAAGAAGATATGACCATTTTAGTCGGATGATACATATAAGGGAGATTTCTGAAATTATTATAAATAATCCCAGGGTCTTCATGCAAATTATCGTAAGTCGGATTGTTTGAATTTCAAATCATCATATCTTGATCATCCGACATCGGATTCAGATGATTCCAAGGCCATTATTCTTCATTCATGATGTTCTACAAAGTGGACGTAAAAAATCCCGAGTAGAAGTCACCAGTGGGTCCCATGCAAGCTTTCATGTAAAATTATCGTTAGAACTTCAAAGCTTCATATCTTTTCCGTTCTACATCGGATTCAGATGATTCCAATGCCACTATTCTTTATTCATGATGTTCTACAAAGTGGACGTAAAGGATTTCAGACAGAAGTCTCTGAAGAGTCTCATGCGAAATGGTCAGCCAAATTATCGATAATTGGTCCGCTTAAACTTCAAAAATTCATAGGTTGACCATTTTATTTCCAAATGAGTTGATTCAAGCTCCAATATTCTTCATTTTTAATGTTCTATAAAGTGGACACAAAAAATGTAGAATAAAGGCTATCGGAAAATTCTGTGCAGAATGACAGCGAAAATGGCCCATGAAATGACAGAGAGTGAAAACCCAGTTAATTTCAGTCAATCCAGTCAACTCAACTCAATCCAAGGTAGTTTTGGCCCAACCCAGTCAATCTGGACCAATTCATGGTGGCTTATATGCATGTATTTCTTTTATATATTATTATATAATGTATAATATATTGTAATATATCATATAATATGTATATTATATATATATATATATATATATATATATATATCTAGAAAACAAAGAATCCAAAGAGAGAGGAAACGTGAGAGAGAGGGAAATTTAGGGAGAATCCAAAAGATTTTGTTCTGAGAAAAGGAAAGAAAAGAGAAAAAAAAATCTTTTGGATTCAAAAGATTTTGTTAGGGCATATAATCCAAAAGAAAAAAAAAAAGAATCCAAAGAGGGGAAGGGAAGAGACGTCCAAGGTGGAGAGTGAAAAAAAAAGAAATAGAAAAGATCTAGGTTTTAAGAAAAAGGAAAGAAAAGAGAGAGAAGGAAAGAGGAGGAGAGGATTTTCTAGAAGAGGGAGAGATAGAGAACGTGTGGAATGGAGAAGGAGAAGAGAAAAAGGAAGGAAAAGAAGAAAGGAAAGAAGAAAAAGGAAGAAAAAAAGATTTTCTAGAAAAAAGAAGAAAGGAAAGAAGGATTTTCTAGAAAAGGAGAGAAAAATTATAAATAGACAAGAGAAGAGAGAGGAGGGTCTCTTTTTCGAGACCATAGAGAGAGGAGAACGTGGGTGAGGGAGAGAAAAACGTGAGTGAGAGAGAGAAAACATGAGAGAGGGAGAAAGAAAGAGAGAGAAAAGAGAAAAGAAAGAAAAGAGAAGAAGAAAAGAGAGAAAGAGAAGAGAGAAAGAAGCAGAAGAGAGGAGAAGGAGGATTCACATTCAAAGAGCATTGATACAACCTCCAATCACCCTTCATCAACGGTTTCACTCGATTTGAGCCCATGGTTAGTACTCTAAACAAATTTAGAGGTCGTTAGAATGCTCGAATGCCAATTTTGATTGAAAAAGGCTAATTTCCATGAAATCTCAATCATGACTGCTCTATTACATGCTTGTTAATGTTATGATGCCTATGTCTAACATTTTTCATGAATGATAATTTGTCTAAGCTATTCAATGATGAATTTTTGAATGATATACAATGATGTTTGATGTTTTTTGTAAAATTCATAAAGTGATTTTCTGATCTGAAAATTCCAGATTTAGGGTTCAAACTTAGGACGTACATCATATGTATTTTTTCTAAGCTTTTGAAGCCCAAAATTTTATGGGAGTCTCTCTGTTATGTTAGAAGACTACCCTAAAAATTTCGTTCCATTTAGAATTAAAGAAATATATCAAAAAATTTGTCTTTGACATTGCTATTTTTCTCGGATGTAATGCAATCCTCCGTCAGAAAGTCTCTAGACAAAGGCCTTATGGCCATAATCAGAAAATCCACTTAACATGAAATTTTTAGACATGAAAGTCTCCTAAAAAATGGCATTGGTTTCATATTTTTTTCCATTTTTTGTTGAATTGATATCAATTTTTTAAGTGCATAGTGCTCTGATTTTAAATCTGTCATGATGTACTGATTTGCATGATTGAAAAGAGTCATTTTTTTACAAAGAAAATATACTGTTTTAACTTGTTTTTCTTAATAAAATTTTAGATCAGAGAGTTATATACATAGACATATGTCTGTATTTAATTTTTCATTAAGAATAGAATTTTATTTGGAATTTATGGTGCAACTGGTCAAAAATCTGGAACAGATTTGACCAGTGCACATGTTCGGTCTTAGGGCATATCTTTGACCTATTTTTGCTTTTTGTTGGGATTCAAATCCTTCATATGAAATATAATATATTAAGTCATCTTTCTTTGAAAAAAAGTTGAGCTTGATTTGAGTTTCGAAAGACCTACTTATGGTCATTCTTGTATAATGTGACAAATCTGAATACAGTTCATAGTTTTGTCCATTATCTGGAACCTTGTGTCACAATTTTCACAGTTTTGAGTCATTAATCTTCCCAAATTTCTTCATAAGAATTACAATTTTTCAAAGAACATTGAACATATGTTTGTTTTGATAATTTTTCACTTTTCAAAAAAAAAAAAGTTTCATTGATGTCTCATTCATTATAACATCAATGATTGTTTAAATGAATTCTGTCATATTTGGATAAATAGCTATATTTGGAGCATTCATATGCTTTGTTTGGATTGTGCACACCATGTTTGCCACATTCCATGTATTGTTATTTTTGGTTGAATAGATAAATTTTTACCATATTTTAGTAAAATCTTAATTTTTTTTTAAGTCTTACTATGCTTAGAAAATAGCATATAAGATTTTTCATTTTTTTGAAAAATTCATATCATATATGCATTCTATGATTGGTACTTACCATATTGATATATAGATGCATATTAGATCTTGCATATTAGATCTTGCCATATTAGATCTTGCCATGCTTAGATCTTGTCATATTAGATCTTGCCATATTAGATCTTACCATATTAGACTTTTGCCTTATTTGCAATATATGTCATATTTGAGAGATTTTAAACAATCTTACTACATGTGAATTTCTTACCATAAATATTTTATATGCCATATTTAGATAGAATATTCTATTTTGGGCAATAATTTAATTTATGCAACACCCTAGTCGAACTACCATATCTGCATACACCTAGCAAACATATTAGGTGTGGGAACTTGCATTTAGGCACCCACATTCTTGGGAAGGGCATAATGGAAATAATAAAAAACCTTAATAAAGAAAGAAAAATGCTTTGCCAAACCTTTCAAAATTAGAATTCATGATGAAAAGCATAATTTAGGACGATTTTGCCCCTTGGTAAACCCTAAACCTAGAATAGGTTCTAAACCCTAACCTAGAATAGGTTCTCAATCCCAAACGTAGAACAGGTTCTTACTTTCTAACCTAGAACATGTTATATTTTGAATTACGTGGATTCTGATTCCTAGGTCAAACCCTAGGATACGTAGGCTATTTGGGAGAATCCCAAATTCGGATCCACACCTTAGTCCACTCGGACTATCCATAGATCCACTAGGATATCCATTCCCATTTCAACTCAGAGTTTCGAACTACGTGGATTCTGATTCCTAGGGCAAACCCTAGGATACGTAGGCCATTTGAGAGAATCCCAAATTTGAATCCACACCTTAGTCCATTCGGACTATCCATAGATCCACTAGGATATTTATCCACATCTTAGTCCACTTCGACTATCCATAGATCCACTAGGATATATTTATCCACATTTTGACCCACATAGGGTTATCCACATTCCAACCCAGAATGGGTTATCCATATTTCAACCAAAATAGGGTTATTCTTATATCCACTAGGACTATCTATTAGTCCACATGGACTATCCAGATCCTAACCCATAGGATTTCTCAACCTTTCAAGCATAAACTTCAACTTGAACAAAGAACTTAATCATGCACAAGCATAAATCACAGTCATAAACTTTAATCACACCTGAATTACGATGGTGAACCTGATTTTTGGAATAATTTCGTAATACGTAGGCAATCTGATGGATACAGATTCGGTTCAATGATATCAAACCACTTGGTTTGGTTTGGTTTGAAAAATAGAGTCTAGCATAAGAAAGACATAGGAGACCGATTTCGATCAGGCGGTTTGGGTGCCTAACCCCTTCCCATAATCGTAACCTGACGCTTACCCAATCTCTGATGGACCAGAAGTCCAATCTAAGGGTCATGAGTCAATCGAAGTCTTACCTTGGGGTGAGATTTCACATTTCTAAGGTCCTAGACCTAAATCTAGGTGGTGACTTCAAAAGATTTCCATCTTTGTCCTCATAGTTACTTTTGCATATGTTTGTTGCATTGTCTAATTGTCTTACTGAGCTAAGTTGTGAGCTCACCCTTGTGTACACACTATTTTTAGATGTTGATGCAGGTTATATTGTGTAGGACTATTTGCATGCTCCGATGTATGGAGGTGTCGCTGCTTTAGAAGTGCAAGCAGGAAAGGACGAGCATGACGCTTCATGCGAGTGCCCTTTCTGCGTGTACCTCTAGGATGTTGATTTACTTTATTTTTATTTATTTTCAGTTGGAGATACAATTGATGTAAGGATATTTATTTACGTTTTGGTGTGGAAAATTACTGGATATTTTATTTAAATTATCAATAACGAATTCAGTTCATTTAATTTAAGACTTCCGCTGTATTTTATTATATTCTGATTATGGTTATGTGTAATGATTTGTATGAGTAGACACGGTCTTATTAAGATCCTGGTGTGAGCCGTTGGTTCAATGACGGTTCACTCACACTTCTGGTTCAGTCGAAATTGGGGTGTGACATCAAGTGTTCAAGAAACTCCTCGACGTTCAATTTGTATGTTCCTAGGATCAAATTACGGATATACTTACTAAACCGTTATCATACTCACGATTTCGGATTCTACGTAACAAGATTACTATCCAAGAAGGACAATTTCACTTGAGGGGGCATGATAGAGTAGAATCACAATCAAATCCACAATCCAATCATAATAAATCTAATCAATATTCATGATCCCACAATATCATTCACAATCAAATCATACCAAATCCATATTGCATGTGATCTTTCTCATATCACATGTAATATGCAAAAATCTTTCATGTTTTATACATTATTATATTTTGTAAAATATTTGTTGTAACCTATAAATATAGATTCTCTACTCAATGTAAATTACAAAAATCAATACAATTCTTTTAGAGTATTTTACACCACCAACCATAAGAATTTAAAACATAGAAATTCTTTCTATGTTTTACATATGAAGATTTTGAATTGATTTACTATGGAGTGATTTAAGGAGACAAATCTATGTAATGATTAGAAATAAATTCAAAGTGTAGTTTAAGGAAATAAATGCGTGGAATGATTTAAGAAGATAAATTTGTAGAGCCCACACCCCTTTCATCAGGTCCTCTCATAGTTTCAAACACAAAAACAATCACATACTCCTACAATAGCGCTTTTCCTCTTCTTTTTCCAAAAGTTAAAACCCACCAAATATTTCCTATAGATTCCTCATAGTAGTGAACAAGCTTAAATAGGGAAGAGAGAGAGAGGATTCTGAATTCATAGTTGTCACTCAGCAATGGGTCGTCACTTCAACTCTATGGTGACGGTTTTTTTATTTTTTATTTTTTATTTTTATGCATAGATCTTTTATTCAAAAAGCAAGAAGGAAAAAAAAGAAAAACAAAGCCAAACCCGAAGGCAGACCAACTGGCGGGACAAACCGGCAACACAAAACCCACATCACCCACAGTGCCCCTACAACTAGACAAGACAACCAACACGCTTTACAAGTGGATAAAGTCAATACCCCAACTATCCTTGATAAAGGAGTTACAGGAGTTGACTTCACCCGAGATAGAGAAGTAGAGAAATTCTTTCTATGTTTTACAAGGATTTTGGATTGACATCTTATAATTTTCTATGGTGTGATTTAAGGAGATAAATTTATGTAATGATTAAAAATAAATTTATAGAGTAATTAAATAAATAAATTTATAGAATAATTTAAAGAAATAAATTTATGGAACCTACACCCCTTCCATCAAGTCCTCTCATAATCACAAACTCAAAAAGAATCACATACTCCTACAGTAGCTTTTCCTCTTCTTTTTCCAGAAGTTAAAACCCACCAAATATTTCCTATGGATCGCTCACATTAGTGAACAAGCATTAAGAGAGGGAGAGAGAGAGGGAGAGAGAGGATTCTGTTCATAGTTGTCACTCTACAATGGGTCATCACTGCAACTCTGTGGTGAGTTTCTTTTTCTTTATCATCAGCTTCTGGATAACAAACTTCCCACAATCCCATCAACCATAAGAATTTAAAATAGAGAAATTCTCTCTGTCTTTTATATGGAGATTTTGGATTAACATCTGTGATCTAAAGAGATAAATCTATGTAACGATTAGAAATAAATTTATAAAATAATTTAAAAAAATAAATTTATAGAATAATTTAAAAAGATAAATTTGTAGAGCCCACAACCCTTCCATCAGGTCTTCTCCCAAAAGTTAAAACCCACCAAATATTTCCTATAAATTCCTATTCCTCATATTAGTGAACCAAGCATAAATAGAGAGAGGATTCTGAATTCATAGTTGTCACTCAGCAATGGGTCGGCACTACAACTCTGTGGTGAGTTTCTTCTTCTTCATCATCAGCTTCTTGATAACAGTGATTCATATAGAAGCTGATAAGATGGTTCCAGCCATGTTCATCTTCGGAGACTCACTGGTGGATGTGGGCAACAATAATTACCTATTTTCACTCATAAAGGCCAATTACCCCCACAACGGCATCGATTTTACCGACCACACAGCCACCGGCAGGTTCACTAATGGCAAAAATGCAGCAGATTTCATTGGTAAGTTACACAATCTTTTCTGAATTCTCTCGGTTGAAAGGTTTTTAGTTTTTCCTACCTCAAAAAAGATACCGGCCCACCACCGGTTGGGTAGTTGGAATGTCAAACAAGTGCATTAATGGTGTTCTGTGGCTTTCTTTCATTTGCAGAGTTGATGAATTATTATTATTATTTTTTCCTTCAAAGCTTGGTGGGTTTTGATGAAATTCATTCTATTAAATATGAAATTCGTAGGGTTTATTATTAGTTGGATATCTATTTGGATTAGATAGATTAAATTTCAGATTCTCTGCATTTAGCTTCAGCTATCCTTAACTAGACATGGATATTCTTAAATGGTCCATTTGTTTTGATGTATTTTACGTGTAACATTTTATAAGCAAAAAAAAAAGAAGAAAAATTCGATGTTTATTTTCAAGAGATTAAAAGTATAGTAATGTTTAAGGAAAATGGAAAAGGAACTTGGTCTTTTTTTATCTAATAGAAACAAGTATTAAATTTGTTTTTTACATATGTGTAGTAAAATTTTACACATAACAAACGGAGCATAAATGAATTCAGATTTTCGACCATCCATTTACTTCTCTAATATCTAAGTTGGGTAATTTTTTTATCTCTAAAAGGAAACAGCCCACCAGTTGGGTGTGCTTTCTGTGTTTAGTTAGATTTTTTTCATTGAATGTTGCTTCCTCTCATTTGCAAACTTGATGAATTATTTTGGGTTTTTTATTTTTTATTTTTTTCCTAAGGTTAGCGGATTTAGATTTAAATTCATTGGGTATCTATATCACACTATACGACCTTGTAAAATATCGAAAAAAATTTGTGGGTTTGATTGGCAGTTGAGAAATTGGGCTTATCGACTTTACCACCATATCTCTCACTCGTTTCGGCATCAAACAAGAGCACTTCATTCCTTGGCGGCATAAACTTTGCTTCAGGAGGAGCTGGCATTTTGAATCACACCAAACAATTCTTTGTAAGTAGTTTTTTTTTCTGTTTTTTAATAGGACAAAGTCAACACACGTCGACACCAAAAAGATTAACTAATCATGGTACTACAAAATGTCATATATCCGCATAAATTTCACATACACTTGACGTGGAACTAAAACCCACAGACGACACTAGTCTTTATTTATTTATTTATTTATTTTTCTAAACAATTATTTTTACACACCAAACAGTTCTTTGTAAACAGTCTTTTTTAAAAAATCCCTCAAAAAGGAGAACGAGCCAGTTGGTAAAACAGGCATCTCGTTGTGGGTAATCTTGTAAATTAATGGAAACCTGGGAAATAGGAAAAAATATAATATTAATTATGAGTTGCTGTGAGCGCGGATCGAAGACGTGACCTTCATCTGTATGTTATTATAGATCTCTCTCGATGAACAAATTGAGTACTACTCGTCGGTGTACGGAGAACTGGTCAAACAGCTAGGACCCGATGAATCACAGAAGCTTTTGTCGAAATCAATATTTGGGATCGTGATTGGTAGCAATGATATGCTGGGTTACTTTGGACCATCTTCCACTCTTTCCCAGAAGATGACTCCCCAGCAATTCGTAGACTTGATGATTTCTACACTACCCGGCCAGTTAAAGGTATTACTGATCATTTGAAAATATTTGGATCTAAGATATCTTAATATATTAATTGATTTCTTTGTTTAAAAACTTAAGTTTCTAAGTTGAATACTTCAAACATGAAATGAGAACCATCATATGCTATGTTAATTAAACTATTATGTATTATTGATTTTTTATAATTGTTTGTTGTTCCTTGATCATGCATGGCTGTCGGTGCTATATGTGCAGCAAATATACAACCTCGGTGCACGTAAGTTTGCTTTCATTGGTGTAGGACCAATAGGGTGTACCCCATCTCAGAGGAGCTTGAACAAAACTGGAGAATGCAATGAAGAAGCAAACTACTGGTCTCATACGTTCAATGAAAGAGTCAAAGCACTGCTTCAGGGGATGAAATCAGAGAACAATGACATTAATTATTCCTTCTTTGATGCATACTCTCAGTTGCTGAATTTAATCCAAAATCCAGATGCATATGGTACAAAAACATATTTGTTCTCTCTGTTTGATCTTTTATTTAAGGGACCGACATCTGAATAACACCTTATGAGGACAGTTCATCTCTACATACATATATATCATCCATGAGATTCAATCACTCTGTATCTAGTGGAACCCACAATCCGAAGGTGGGTCCCACACCCAAGAACAGTGATAGGATTCCATGAACACTATAAATACTTGGTGCTCAGTCAAGGGTAAAATGATTTTTTCTTGAAATGCTATTGTCATTATTCACGTTTTTTGAATAAACATTTAAATGATTCATGTTTCCTTCATTCCTATTGGGAATTTTCAGGGTTTACAGAGGCAAAAGCAGCTTGTTGTGGGTTCGGGAACCTCCAAGGCCCTTGCCTGCCCATTTCCATCTACTGTTCCAACAGAAGTGATCACGTCTTCTGGGATCTCTACCATCCTACGGAAGCAGCTTATCGCATCATTGTGGATAATGTTTTTGATGGTTCACAACCATATGCATACCCTATCAATGTGAAACAACTAGCTGCCATATAAGTTGCAGAAGAGAAAGTTTTACATATTCCAGATGGAAGGAAAAGCCATGAAGAAGAAGAAATCAGGAACCATAGTTTATTTAAAGAGAGGAACTTGTAACTAGACAGATAGGAGAGAAAGATGAGATCTTGTCTGGATTCTGAAAACTCTAAATTTTAGTGATTAATAGTTTTTCCTTAAATTTTTGGTCGTCCATTGTGTTTCTACCTTTTATTTAAGGGTAATTATCTAAGGGTCTCTTTCTATCATTTTTTGTTTTTGTTTTTTTGACTTATTATTATTATTATTATTATTATTATTATTATTATTATTATTATTATTATTATTATGATAGAAATGTAATGACTTTATAACAAAGCCTTCCGTAATGCCCGATCTCACACCCAACCCATGTCCTCATTCAACTCTCACCATCCTTCTTCACTGCCCCAGCTCCGCCAGCTCCGCCTCTTCCCTGCTCAGACCACGGCAACTCCCCCAAGTCCTCTTCCCTACCCCCCGTACATCATGCCTTGATCCTTCTCCCTTCCGAATATAGACGCCAAGCGCCCCGCCATTAATTGATGAGCTTTCTCTCACACAATCACACAGTCTCTCTCGCCCTCTTGTGGTTTAGGTTCTTGTTTTGCAAGTTCGATGCAAACTAGAGTGGACGAAACGAATGAAGAAAACAGAAAGATGTAAAAATCTAGAGGACGGGCATTGGGTGGATCTGTATCAAGGATAGAGAATCTGAATCCTGATTCAATAATTTTTTTTTTTTTGCTACTGATCGTGTGATTATAAAAAGACAAATTACAAAGCTCTCACTGTCCGCAGGCTCCTGTTAGGATCGGGAGAACGCAAACAAACAAGAAGCACACGAAGAATTAACGTGGTTCAGCACCCCATCGTAGGATGCCTACGTCCACCAGAAAAAAGAGTGACTTTCTTCTATTCCCAAGAACAGTCTACGAATTCTCTACCCGACAGGCCTATCTCATCCGTTGACCCTTACAAATGTCCCAGCTCTCCACTGTCAGAGGAGAATCCTCTACAACCCTTGTAGCCTTACCTAGGTTTTTCCACACAGAGATAATTTATAGGGAAACCTAGAAACCCTAATCCCACTACAATTATAATTTTAACCACATACATGTAATAGACTCATACCCTAATACAAATACTACCCTTATAATTGTGTGGATCCCACAGAATACAAGACACCAACCCAAAAAATCTCCACCTGGCTTGGATTATGCAAACCACCTTGAAGAAAACTCGTTGATGTTGATTCTGTAAACCTGTCTCTGTCAAACCGCTACACCCAAAACCAAGATAGCCCACACCTCGTCCGGGTGTCCCGCATGACTCAACGCCGCACGATGTGATGTGACTCCATCTCTCCCACCGCTGCAGCATCACCGGGAAGATCACCGTCACTCACAGTCCTCCTGCAACTCCAGTTGCATCTGGAACCCGAGTCTCTCACCACCGCACCTCCATTGCAGCCATTGAGAACAGACTCCTTATGTCACACCCCAAATTCTGATCCAACCAGAACGGTGTGAGTGAACCGTCATTGAACCAACGGTTCACACAGGATCTCGAATAGGCCGTGTCCACCCATACAAACCAATTACACATAACCACAATCGAATATAAACATCTTGCGGAAGACTTTAAATAGAATGAGCGAGCATCTATTGATAATTTAAATAAATATCCCATTATCTAAATTCAATCACATAAAATAAATATCTATTACATCACTTAATATCAAACAAAATAACCGAAATAAACAAATAAAACAAATCACGTGTACACGCGAAAGGGCACTCGCATGAAGCGTCATGCTCGCCCCGTCCCGCGCCCGTACATCCAACACCGCAACACCACCATACGCCGGAGCGTTCACATAATCGTCCACAGGTATAACCTGAATCCGGATCTAAAACAATGTATATACAAAGGGTGAGCACACAACACGCCCGGTAAGGCAACGACAGTTTCACAAGATTATGCATGAGTAACAATCATTTTATCGTTGTGGTCCGGTTTTAAGTTTGCAATGTGCTATAGAAAGGTTTGGTGGCCCCCGCACCTCTATACACGAGTGTGTGGCGTCGCACAGGAATCACTCTACCACCAACCCACATACACCCATCATGGAATAGAGATAGAGCTAAGGTATACCCGCACCTCCCCCGATACTCTACCCATACCAGGTACCTAAGCCCCCATCGGCCGGGGCTCACAAACCTGGGTTCGCAACTAACCAATCCTATATGTCAACAATGTATGCTCTATCCCAGCCACGGCCGTCTACGGCATAGAGATAGAGCTAGGCGTGCAGGGTCGGGTCGGAGACC